>CM074953.1:12572395-12585429 GCA_037577455.1 Pangasius macronema | reverse complement strand
GTGTGTGTGTGTGTGTGTGTGTGTATATATATATATATATATATATATATATATATATATATATATATATATATATCTCAAAACACATATTGCCATAAATATTGCCATATGTCAAAGGATACTGGGTGATGACATTCATTGCTAAATACAACCACATAACTGGTACAGTTTCACCAATCACAGGGATTTCCACAGGAGCTTTAAGGAAAAAACATTAAGACATTTAGATGAATCAGAATAAATATCTGTCAGCAGTGGGAGGTCTATTCACACAGTGATGCCTGGCGAAATACTCAAAACCTTATTTTTCAACCTATATTTAAATCCCCTATTCCTTCTAGGTTGAAGAAAATATACCTCTGCTTTACAATTTAGCCACCAATAGACTCCCAGCAAGTTCAAAATAAAATGTGGGTGTATTATGCAACCAGACAAATATAAGGAAATATAAGGAAAAATTGACAGAAAAAATATCCTTAAAAAAAAGAAGTCAAGGTTTTGCCATGGCTCTCTCAGTCTCCTGACCTGATCTGAAGAAAGCAGTGCATAACATCTGGCAGAGTTACAACCGTCAATAAGAATGGAGCTCAAATATGAGAATATTTGTAAGACATTCAGAAAATAAAAAGCAAACTCCTGAAATAATATTTTTTCATTATCAATATCTTACCATACAGTATTTTCTTATTTGTGCTAAAAAGTCACATGTAAAACATAACACACTAAATTTCTTGTTGATGAAAATCAATCTTTGTCTTCTTCAGAAGTATGTGAAAGATGATTTTCAGTACAGCTGTAGGTGTCTAAATGCTTTGGAGGTCATTACCACATGCTTAGAGAACTTTTTCTGCTCTTGCTGTCCTGCATCACAGCATGATGCAGCGGGAGAAACTACATCATGCTCAAACACTCAATAAAAACATTAAATATGAAATGAATATAAAGGGGAGTGAGACTCACTGGTTTGACTGAAGAGTACAGCGTGGTTATAGATGTCAGTTGAGAGCAGCAGAAACCCTGGCAAAGGCAGGCAATGCTGAAAGAAGCAGAGAAATTACACTAACTACAGAATGACCCAGAAAATCAATACACATTCAATTTAGAGCCCCATTCACACCCGTGCCATCATTAATTTACACTGTGTAGAAAGACTTCTAAATTCGGAGTGTGAGAACAAATGTAGAATTGTTATCATCAGATGAATTCTCAGAAGGTGTTGATTCATTTTGGCTCTGAGAGTACAGCAATAATGCAAACCACAGACTTATATTTAATCAATGCGCTTGTACTAATGTTTTTTATAGTAACAAGCAACTCGTGTTATTTAACAAAGATTAGCTTTAATCGTTGATATGGTGAAGTTTTCTGTAAGGAGACGTTTATTTAACATTCATGGCTGGAGTCTCCAGTGCCAGCACTTTGTACCAGTCAGAGGAAAAAGCTATTCTTTAAGGGTAATGTCTAATGATGGAGAACTTTGCATTTTGCAGTTTCCAGGTAAAAAGCTGCTTTTTCTGTCTTATTAACTTCAAGAGAAAGTGAGGGAACAACTGTTTTAGCTGCTATAATGTAGGTGATAATAGGAACTAACATGTTCCACAGACGTGCCATAACATTAAATGTAATTATACATAGATCAGTACATACATAGTATTACACAGTATATAGTATATAGCAATACATAGTATAAAGAAAATGCTAGCTGTGTTCATCAGAAATTCATTAAAGAAACTAAACCATACAGAATCTTACTAGAAAGAGAAGCATCACACACCCTGTCATTAATTATTTTCCTGGAACAGCATGTCCCAACTGTGTATTATTCATTATTTATACAACAGTTAGTTCCCACCTGTTATATCTGATAAGATATGCTTTTCACCAAATCTCAGACCAATACGTCAGACCAAAAGGATCTTTCAAGCTTGGACAGGCAAAAAGCTGTTTTCTAAATGCTGTGTTTTATTAACATTTTAAGTTACTTGTCTAAAACATGCACCCAGGTTAATGTGAAGGACGCTTTCCTTATGTTTAAATGCCTTTTATCTTTACTTTCCATACATATTAAACATTTTTACATCAGTGGGACACAAATGACAGCCTTATCATGGATTCAACCATTTAATTATTCTTACTGGTAGATGGCGGAGAAATGCGACATTAATTCATCAGTTTGTCTGATCCTGTGAGGTGACCTGCATGAAGATTACACTGAAGGCAGTGTGCAAAGCTTGGACTGTAAAATTCCTTTTTGTGGCACAGGTACATTTCAAGCTGTCCACTTTTTATCGTTAAATCGAGACCAGGTGTGAACAGCAACTTCTGATCTAGTATAACACAGAATTTCACTTACATTATAGAAGAGAGCCTCCTTCGAGTGCTTGCCATACTGCTTGTACAGAGTCTCTTGGAAAATGCCCATTAAAGCAGACATTATCAGGGCAAAGGTCAGCATTCCAATACCTTAAATTAAAAACAGAAAAATCAGGCCTGTACACTGGTGCAGTCTTAAACACATTCTTCAACAAATCTGTAAAAGAAGCTATAATGATCAGAAAAATAAAATCTAATCCTGCTCTTATGGCTCAACAACATAACCAAAAATATACATATTCCCACAGCTACCTAAAAGCCAGTGCAAGAAGACATACACTCCTTCCTCTTTCGTAGCAGCCTTTTCAGCACTCTAGGAAAAATGTGAACAAAAACATTCGGAGAAATTCGGTAAATACATCTCGGTAAATACATATTCGGTAAATACATCTCACACCTTACAAAGACATACTTGCATAATTACTGTATATAACTAAGAATTATATCTAAAATTTTATACCAGTCAGAAAAGGATGGCAAAACATTGGCCAAGGCGCTTACCACTTGTTTGGCAGACATGATGGTACAGATAAAGATGCCTACTGATACCAAAAATATGGAAAGGTATTTACTTGATGAATACCTGAGCCAGAGACAAAAGCGCACATTGGTAAGGATATCCACACGCGATATGATCCTCCAAAAATTCCAAAAGGTCATATTAATATGCAACGATACACTGTGTGATTATAATTAAATAGACCAAAGAGAATACTAAGAAATTAAAAAGAATTGCAATATCCATAGATGAAACATTGTGTGAATGTTAGATATACAGTGCCCTCCAGATTGACTGAAATAAGCATTACACACATTAATTAAAAATGTCCAAAAGGTGAAATAAAAGACATTCATTTTAACAAAAATAATAATAATAAAAAAAACACTTTTTTAACAGTTCTTTTGTTTTTGGTTCAGGGGCTTTTGTGAAGATTGATTGCATTATGGTTGCCTCTGCCAGGAGGTTCAGACTTGGCCATAGAGAGAGCTTTCAACAAGATGATGATCCATTGTGGTTAAAGAAACACAAAATGAAGACCATCTGTGATTTTCTACTGAAAACCTGGGATGTGAATTAAAGAGGGACGTCCACAAGCACAAACCGAAGAATATAAAGAAGCTTAAAATGTTCTGCATGAAGCAGTGGATCAAGATCAATATACAAGTATCTCTTAACCTCTTGTTAGACATTAAAGGAAGACAGTGCTGTTTAATTGAAATAAAAAAATAACTGTAAGGGTGCTGATAATTTTGAAACCAGGAGAAACACTGCACTACTTACAAATCTATTTTTGTGGGGGAAAAACCTTTAAATAAAAGTATACAATGTCCCTGTACATTTAAGGTCAAAATATCACTTACTGCATATGTTATTCTTTTTATATATATGTTTTGGTTATTTCCATAACTCTGGAGAGCACTGTATCTTGCCTACCTTTTTTTCAATATGATGATACCCAGTATCATGTTTGCTATTAAAGAGCCCTGCAGGGGAAGAAATTTCTGTCGGTCATATGGTGTAACATATGTACTGATCTTGATCAAATGGGTGACTGCAAACGGATTACTGAAGAGATGTGAAAGACTTACAGATCTGAAGATCATGTGTAGTGGCATTGCGATGTTGAAGTTGAGGGCGTAGTTGTTTATAACACTTACAGTGAAGAACATGGTCACCATTATCACATAGTTTCTACAGAGGATCAAAATACAGAGTAGAGCATGTAACATACTTAATATCTGGATCAATAACACTGCTGAGATATCAAGCTTGTTCTGACCAGATTTCAGCTCCCAAAACACAGGCCGAGCTGCTCAAACTGAGGGACCACCTTTTGTAGCTGGTAAGTGATTTTCCAGCTTCATTATTTCTCCATTGTTCTAACTGCCTTACTGATGTGTTATTTTCACAAGAATAACCTGTCTAGTAGTGGTATTCAGAAACTACTTCCTTACTTCCTTTCCTCAAGCACTTACTAGCTGGCAAAGATGATCTACCAGTTTGAGCAGTTTGGCCTGTGTTTTGGCAACTGGTAGATAATCAGATTAAGCTGGATTTTTTTATTTTTTTTTAGCCCGGACAATAAAATGTTTCAGAGAAACATATCTGGGAAAATTAGATCGGTTGCTCATTCAAAAGCATTCACAGCTGCAGAATCCCCAGTTCGATCTTACTGACGGCTTGATGTCTGTGTGAAGTTTCACATGTTCTTCCTGTGTCCTCGTGGGTTTCCAATGGGTTCTCTGGTTTCCTCCCACCTCCCAAAAACATGCACTTAGGCAGACTGGCTATACTAAAAATTACCAGTAGTTGTGATTGAGTGTGAGTGTGTGTGAGTGTGTGTGAGTGTGTGTGTTGCCTTGCAATGGACTGATTTCTCATCCTGGGTGTATTCCAGTCTCACACACACAGTTCCTGGATTGGCTATGGATCCACCCCTAATTAATGTTAAGTTAATTATTATAGTGCGGCAGTGATTAAGCAGTAATCTCAGAGTCTGCAGCACTACTAGGTTCAAGGTTCAAGGTTCTTTATTTGTCACATACATATTACATACATGTGATGTAGTGAAATGTTTTTCCTTAGTTCCACATCCCACAGTGCAGCAATGAACTAGATATACACATACATATTAAAAACAGAATATAATAAAATGTAATAGACTTTAGAATTAAAAAAAAAAAAGGCTTTAGGTTGTAATTTCTTTTTTGACAGTGTTGATGGATACCTGATTGGTATGGCTGGTTTCTTGCGTCCAAAATTTGCCTCGAAGATGAACCCCTCCAAGGCAATAAACACAAACTGGGCAAATGTCACAATGTTTCCGCATCCTGGGAAATCTCTAAAGAGATCAGACCATAGAGAAGTCAACGTCACTTCCATTATAATTCATTTCATATTTCAGTAAACTGTCCTTCAGTTAAAAGCAGCGCATTCGCTGAAATGATACTGAACAGACATGTTGTTAATAAGTATATACTAACTACAGTGAACATAGATAACATATGTAGCACGAGTTGTTATTAATAGGTTATTAATAGGCGCAATTGATGATCTATATAAGGCATTCAGCCAAGCAGAAGTTGCACTGACCTCACCAAAACTTCCAGGAACACAACATTACTGCAGCAGCCGACAAACACCAAAGTCACTGCAAACGCCGTGTTCATCTTCACACACGTTAAAGACTATTCTTAGACAAGAAAAAAAAATGCAATACAAAAACTACACTATTCCCAGGGTTGGCATGGTGTCATAAACAATCTTGTAATCGCTTCAGCGAAGGAAGGAGCATTCAATGAACACGTTCATTTTAGGCTCACTTTCAGGGTGTTGTGGACATTGTAGTCCGTTTTAGTGTTTTTCCAAGTTACAGCAGTGGTTACTAGAAAACATGTAAACTACATTTCCCACAAAAGCAGTGTTCTAGCGAGTCTATGAGGTGCATTCAAGACGGTCAACTCTATGTTCAAGATGTCCAAGAAGACGTTAAAAATATGTCATGAGATTTATAAACTAATACATCACTTAGTTATCGGTAAATTGTTTAACTGTCAGGACAATATGATTTCTAAACTTAAACGCTTACTAAATTTAATATAAAAAAGTCTTTATGTGGACTGATTACGGACTATCATTGCGCAAGTGCAGCGCATAACTAGCTCTCTGAGTGCTCCCGAGTGTTGCGTAGTTACGTGTTTCCGGAAGACGTGGCGATCGCAAAAATTATAACGGTGCGGCGTTTCGCCTTGATTTCTGCTCACACGGAAGCAAGTTCATAGACCGCAAAAATGATCTCCTTAACGGACTCGCAGAGTGAGTAAACCCTGATTGTGCTTATCTCAGCATTGGCGGTCATTAACCGAATGGGCGGTGGAGGATTTGATGGGTGAAGATATGAAGGCTGCGGTAGTTTGAATGAATGAGAGGCATCATGGCGTGGCCTGAGCCAAGCAAGCAGACTCACACTCACACAACCGAAATGTCTAGTTTTAGGAAGTGTGACAGGAGTATGTTAGCATATGCTTGTGTGTGTGTGTGTGTGTGTGTGTGTGTGTGTGTGTGTGTTTTTATGTATATATGTATGGGTGTATTTCCAGGGCTGAATGTGATTTACATGACTGACTGTGTTAAAAAAAGATCTCTCTGTGTTTGAACAGAAATCGGGATGGGATTAACAGGCTTCGGCGTGTTTTTCCTTTTCTTTGGGATGATCCTGTTCTTCGATAAAGCTTTGCTGGCCATAGGAAATGTGAGTGTGATGATCTCTGTGATGGAAGACTTCACTTTTAGATCTGCTCAGAACTGTGTGGAGTTAACTCCTGGACCATACTGTAACCAGATCATATTTGCCTTTAAATTTAAAGATTGTCCAGTAAACGTCACAGAAGGCTGAGTAAGTGTGTATGTATGTGTGTATGTGTGTGTGTGTGTGTGTGTGTGTGTGTGGTCAGATCTTGTTTGTTGCAGGTCTGTCATTTGTTATTGGTTTGGAGCGCACTTTCAGATTCTTCTTTCAGCGGCACAAAATAAAAGCTACGAGTTTCTTTTTGGGAGGAGTGTTTGTGGTGTTGATCGGATGGCCGATCATTGGCGTGGTGTTGGAGATTTATGGCTTCTTCCTCCTGTTCAGGTGAGTTTGGGACAATCAGATATCACAACTGATTCACCTGAGCTTTACTGCTTGCTTTTTTTTGTATTCACTATACAGATTTCTACTATACCACTTAATTCTGTTTGCAGCTGTAGTTTGTTTGGCTATTTTAATAAGAAGATTTCCCTTAGAAGCTTAAAATGTAAGATTACAATTACCTGGAGCAGACTGTTATACATGTACTTCAGTAGTGGATAGGCGTTTTAAGAAGATGTTTTGTTTACCTTAAAGGAAAATTGTAGAATGAGTGGAAGTGTAGAAAGATGAGTACTTTCTGCATTTCACAGTTTCTCACACTTTTTGTATTTAGATCTTCCTCCTTTTTAGAGCTGCATAAAAATTTTCAACATACACTAGACGAAATACTGATTATTTCCTGCAGGTCATTTTTCCATTGGAATAAAATAGAGTAGAAGAATGAGGAAATTTCACATCCTCTTTGCGTAAGATCTTTTGGAGCAAATCTGATCAGCTGTCAGTTCGCTGCCATCGTGACTAGAGCAAAGGACAGCGAGGACATAATGGCCATGACAGATGTTCAGTCACATTGCTTATGTCCTACATTATAATACATTGTGGATTACGTTTACATGTGAGTTTTATGAAGGCTGATACAATCTGCTAGGCCTTTAGAAGGTGAAAATGCTGTATGGTGCCACTATGAATCTGCCGGCTATTTGAAGCCAACATCTCACATCTCTCTATGGGTTGTAGGGGCTTCTTCCCAGTGGCAGTGGGCTTCATCAGAAGAATACCCATTCTTGGGTCACTGCTTAATCTCCCTGGTATCAGTGGGGTAAGTACTGCTCATGATGCTTTTATACATTAGTACTGCACTGAGGTTTCAGAAAGATATCTATGTTACAAAAACATAAAGTGAAGGGATGAATGTTTTACAGCTCTGGCTACACTTTGGGATTTTGTTGTCCCACACTGTATTAAATAATCCATGCTCAATTAGTCGACTTAAAGCTGTGTTCACATAACACTGACCTGTTAGTTATGGATGTGTGAACGCAGGACACAGCCTTTAATATCTAAAAAAAAAATCAACTACATAAATAACTATTTCCTGTAACTATGTAACAATAAAGCCAAAAAAACTCATCACAAAGCATGGAGACTGTTGGATTATGTACAGTAAGAGTTCCAAGGAATTGCCTTGAAAGGTATAATGAATATTATTTTGAGATGTTTCCATCGTGTACAGCCTAAAGTAAGTGCTAAACAAACAGCCACTAATTAATCTGCTAGAATAGTGGTGTAAATGTCAGTTTCACCAGCTTGTGTGATCAGACTGCACTGCAGCTGCAATCATTCATGAATGTTTCTTCTTACATTAATTCCCAGACAGAAATAAACGATCATTCTCCCAGGCCTGCGTTATTTTGCGATCATGTAAGCTGTCAGCACAGATGCTTTGGCTGACAATATCCATAGTCACTGATCACTGAAACTGATTCCTTGTTTGTTAAACCGTGATGTCCCCTTGTAGGTGTCCAATTGATTTGTACAAGGTTGTTTTGTAGTTTACTAAAATTCACCCATGCAGAACTCTCCTTCTGTGAACTCTTCAGAAGACCGGGCTTCACATACTGACAGGTGTGGCGCATGTAGCAGGCCAATAAAACAAACCCCAATTGAATATAATTAATATTAATTATGATAATATTCTAATCAGTTGAATTATTACCATGTTGACTGACAAACATAAAATGTATATTAAGAGTCTCTCAGTAATCGAGTAGTCACCTAATCAGTTAGTCAGATCTGATTCATTTGAAAATCTTCTCCATTGATTGATTGTCTTTTAAAAATATCACACATTATAGTATAAGTAATGAATGAAGAGGAATAATGACTTTTGTATGTTTGTTTTTTTCTAGTTGGTGGACAAAGTCGGTGAAAGCAACGCCATGGTATAACAAAAAAGTACATTTAAAAATTTTTCTCTGTGTTGTCACCACTTATTTAAACTCCTCAATCTTATTTGTAACTTGATGCCCTTTTGGCAACCAGTGAATGTCTGGAATGAGAATTTCTCATGTTTGAGAAAAGGCAGTGCTTTTACACGGCACATGTAGTCACCTTACAAAAGCAATGTGACCAATAGAGAGCTGTTATTTCTGGGAACTGATCCACAGCCCAAATTGGGCTTCGGCTACTTTCTGTGCTGCATACCTCCATCAGAGAGGTAACACGGACTCGAACCAACAGGGGGCGTGGTTTAACGGTGCACCTATTTCTGAACGACTTTTGAATGACCTGCTGTGGGAGGAACAGACGTTCGCTATTTCATTCTTAGCTTTCTTTATGCCGCTGTTACAGAATTGAAAGATCTCCATGTATGAAGGTGTTACTGGAAATCTGCTTGTTCGGGTGCCACTGCTTTTTAGAGTGTGCTGTATTGAAGCTGTTGCGAGAACGGCACACTGGATGAGCCTCATCGTGTTACTGGCTCAGTGAGGAATTAGTAGCCTTTGTGAAACACATGATACTACATGTAAATACGTATTTTAAGTAATGTATAAGACTGATGTACATTTTTTTACACAGAGACAGCAACAATTTAATAAACCTCTCAGTGTCTGTAAATATTGGCTGTTTGAGTCTTTATTTCCAAACTTTAACAACAATCAAGAACGAATATACACATTAAATGTACATACATGTTACATGTTGATTGCACATAGCAGATGAGAGCTGCATGTAGACCTGCATCTGCATTTGATCATATTATTAGTGTTGTAAGCAAGAGATAAAAGATAAACCTTTTAAAGCTACTCTATTAGTCAAGATGTTTGCTTCAAGAGCTTGCGAACGAGTGCACTTTCTTATGAGCATGACCCTTACAGATCTTTCAGGTCTTTCTGAATGTTCCACAGTGTGTCTGCGCTTTTCTTCAGCTGAGACACCTCGTCCTGGGTCAGGTTCATGTTGATCACACTGCTCACTCCTCTTCTGTTCAACACACACGGTAGGCTCAAGAACACCTGATCACTGATCCCGTACATCCCCTGTTGGGCAAAATCAGAGCAGAAATGTTCATTTTGCTTTTGTCAGGAATGGATTTAGCCTATAAAACTTTTTTTTTTTTCATTGCCTCAGAATGAACACGTGAAGGCTGAATTTGACTTTGCAATATATTACCTTTCCAGAAATCTACTCCTAGAAAAGCATATAATGCAAGACCACCTCAGAGGCACTGAATAAACTGTGTAAATCATTTCAACCCGTTATAATGAAAATGGAAATAAAAGGATAAAAGCTACAGTGATAGTGCCTATCTCAGGCCTGCTTCTAAACCTAGTCTCAGAACAGGAGTGGCACTGACTGTATTAGAGCAGCTGCAGTTATACAAAATGTCGCTCTGACTGAGTTTCTGAGCCAGTGGCTGTAGGTAACAGTGTTCATCGGCAAACAATCTCCAAGATAGAGAGTTATGAAACAGTGGGCGGGAAGAAGCCCTTTCTTGTCCTTACATGAAAGCAATTTGCAAAACAACTTAGAAGTGGCAGAAAGGTTTGTGGTCTAATGAAACAAAAGTGAAACTTTCTGGCTTAAATACCAAGTGGTGTGAATCTAATACTGCACATCAGCCTGTATTGTAAAGCTTAGTAGCTGTAGCATTGTTATAGATAGGGCTGGCTGGTATAACTGGGCAAGTTAAATGATTGCACAGAGTAAAACCCCTCCTACATTTGGTGTCCACTGAAGCGAATTTATTGCAGCCCACTTTACAGACACATCCATAACAAGCCATCAGTTGTGACTGAGAAGGCATACATGTAATACAATAACAGGCTTAATAAAAAAGAAATGATATTACTTTCTCTATAACGCTCTTCTTATTTCCCAAAATACCTTTGGTGGGGAAACTAGAAGTCCAATCCTAGCACAAATTACACAAAGGAACCAGTTTTGAATGAAAGTGCTAGCTATTTTAGTGGTTTCCTAACAGTAACACCAAGTTATTTATTTTTATTCCCCCTACATTTAATAGGAAGACCAGCTGTCACTGGTTACGCGGATGCTTTTTGAGCAGCAGAAACTGGCAGTCTGGTCAGAGGTGATAGGGCGTTCCTCTCTGACAGAAAACCTCAAACTGGGGAGGAAGTACTTCTTTAGGAGGACAACTCCCCCCACCCCCCAAAAAAAACCACTGCCAGGTCAACAAATGCCTAAAAGTTCTAAATGTCCTCGAGTGGCCCAGTCAGAATTCTGACCCTAACCCATAGTGACAGGTGAGACCTCAAAATTGCTCTCCACTGCTGTTCCCCAACTAATATAACATAGCATAAACAATGTTGTAGAGAGGAATAGAGAAAGTTATTGAAAAAAGAGAGCTATTGAAAAAAGACTACAACTAAATACTGAGCAATGGGAATAAATATTTATGAATTTCTGACATTTCAGTTTTGGGTTTTTGTCTCCCTTTTTTGTCTATACTGAGAGAAAAAGTTTCTAATTCACCACCATCCAGTCAAATTGATTAAAATCCCAGGTTACGACAATCATGCATTTGAAAAATGTTCTGGGGCTCAATACCTTTTCAAGGCACTGCATGTATTTCTCTTGTATTAGCTACTGACCTTGACCATAGTAGAAATGGGATGAACTCTGTTCAGGTTTTTAATGAGGCTCTCTGTCAGATCTGCTACACTCAGTCCAATAGCCCAGTTAGTGTAGCCTTTCAGTTTGATCACCTCATAGGCACTGCAGGTAATCAACACAAACACACAGGGTATCGTTACAGCTTCTGTGGTGGTCACAAATGACACAAACTTTAAATTGGATGATTAGCATACCTGTCAACTACCATCTTGTGAGTCTCTTTCCAGTTCTCCCTGTCACCGTCACTGCCGATGTCTGGGTTCAGTTTCTGGAGGTTCACACCTGCTACATTTGCACCACTCCAAACAGGAACTAGGAAGCAAATAGAAAATAAATCACTGTGAGACTAAGAATGAGTGCATACAGAGAAAACAGACCTGTGCCACCTCATACATACTACTTGCTGACAGGGAAGAGCATCTGTATGCATCTGTGAGTACTGGAACGACTGTAAACAGGACTATTTTTAAATAAGGCATAGTGATTCTGCCTGCTGTCTTACCACTGGAGTCACCGTGTTCTCCCAGGATCCAACCGTTAAAGCTGCTAGGGTGGACTCCCAGTCGTTCCGCCATCAGGTACCGAAAACGTGCTGAATCTAAATTAGTGCCACTGCCGATGACGCGGTGTTTGGGTAGGCCGCTCACCTTCCAGGTCACATAGGTCAAAATATCCACTGCATACACACCCGACTCAGGATTACAAGGGTAAAATTTTTGCATTTAAAAATTTATATTGATTCTTCATTTCAACAAGAACATGTTTGAGTACCTGGGTTAGACACCACAACGAGGATGCAGTTGGGGCTGTATTTGATTATTTGTGGGATTATGTGCTTGAAGACATTGACATTCCTTTGGACAAGGTTCAGCCTGCTTTCGCCCTCCTGCTGGCGTACACCTGCTGTCACCACCACGATGCGTGAGTTTGCTGTCACTGAGTAATCTGTGGAAACATGGGCAAGTGAAAGAATAATATTACAGCCAGTGTTTTAAATGCACAAATGCCTGCATTATATAAGACATAATATGGTCACATCATTCTACCTGAATTCAAGTCACTGCAGACATGGAATTAAATAAAACTAAATATTTTTATCAAATAGGCCACATGTCGATGGATCCCCTTGACACCCTCCTGACCTGGATTTCCCTGAGTGTGCCCCTGTGACAGCAGAGCTGGTCTCAACTATAGCTATGTAGTAATTCTGCTAACTACAACCCCTGTCAAAAATTTTCAAAATCAAGTAGAGGAAAAAAGTATGGAATCACTCAATGTTGAGGAAAAAATTATGGAATCATCTTCTAAACTTAATGGGAAGGTTATAAAAAGAAAACATACAGGCAGACTAAGGAAGACATCAAAGCATCAGGATAGAAAACTCAAAGCAAT
>CM074953.1:12547078-12571875 GCA_037577455.1 Pangasius macronema | reverse complement strand
CTGGGTGAACATCCTCTAAGTGTGATGATTCCATAATTTTTGCCAGGGGTTGTAGTATCACTTACCTTTTCCTGAGACAATTTTAGGAGTTTTGAAAAAGAGACTTCCATGCTGCAGGTCCAACATCTCTCCTTTTAGCTTGTCTTCCATCACATCCACCAGGGCCAGCTCATCAGCCAACTCCTACACAGCAATAGAAGGCAGTCTGATCTAATTTTTCATCTTCAGTATCCTGAATCTGTCCTGGGAAGATTGGGTGTGAAGCAGGAATACAGCCTGGTCCTGCTACACCCAGTCCACCACACTCATTCACACCTAGGGTCAATTTAGAGTAGCCGATCCACTGACATGTTTTTGGGAGGTGAGAGGAAACCACAGAACCCAGAGGAAAACCACATGGACATGGGGAAAACATATAAAACTCTGCATAGACAGTAATCCGAGCTCAGGATCAAACCAAGGACTCTGAAGCTGTAAGGTGGCACCACTACCTGCTGTCTGATTTCCATGTTTTTCCTTCTCTGCTGTGGGCAGATTTGTAGTAGCATGTTCCTAAGCTGATAATAATCAGTGAAATGCCATTCACTTAATCTACTGGAAAAGCTTAAATATTGACCATCAAATATTTACTGATTAAACAAAGAGAACTATTAAGTTTCAAGTTTTGTCCTTCTTAGGCCTTTACTCCAGCAGTACAACCAAAAAAGTGTATTTCTGCATTTAGTCTTTTTGTATTATAGGTTTTAGTCATTATTCTGTTTTTCTTTTTTTTATGCACTAGCTTAGTTTCTGACTGAATCACTCCAGCGCTTGTATAAGCCAGCAATAGTCTCTGGTACTTCAAGTTATGAGTCATTATAGATTCTCCAGTTCCTTTGTGTCGCTTCACCTTCAGCTGTTTATACTTTCTGTGAGTCACTCTGGAAATGGGTGGCTGCTAAATCAGGGGTTCTCTTGTTAAAGGGGTCCCTTTTATAGCAAGGGACCCCTTCAACAACTGTAAAATACATACCATGAACCACCAAATCATATAATAAATCTGTACAAATATTAGGCTTATTATTCAATGACTGTCTACTAGTGTGTAGAGTGTACAATAATTGTCTAAAATCAGCTAAGAACTTAATAATAAATGTAATAATTTTGGATGTGATTTTGACCACTGTAACAAAATTAAAATCACTTACCCCCAGGTTATGCAACACAGAACTCTGAGGGTCCCCAGTACCCACTCTGAGAACCACTAAATGAGTCCATGTAAAATGTAACCAACTGTAACCAGTGTAACTCACCGAGGAATGGCATCTGTATTGAGATAACTATACAAGAGCGCAGAGGTCCACAAGTCTTACCTGTAGCAGGATGCTGACGGCACATGCCATGCCCACCTGACCCACTCCCACCACAGTCACCTTGTTCCTGGAAGGCTGACCTGGTCCACTGACAAGGGGGGTGATGAGCTTCTGCAGCACCGATGCCATGTTTAGCACTGTGAAAAAGAAATCACACACATCAGTACTAATGTTCCCAAATGTGCAAGAGTCTGGGAGATGATTTGTTATTTGATATATGGTTAACAGCAATCATTGAAATATATGTGCTGTTTAATGCAAGAATAACAGGGAATAGTAGATGTGCGCATTCTACTTAAGGGAAATCTTATCATCAGGTTTCAACATTCATATGCAATTTACACTAACACACAAATACAGGTCAAGGTTTATCAACTAAAAATATTTTAACTAAAATCACCAGCCATTCTGGGAGTCATATACAGTACATATACATATACATCTGCCTGGTGTTTACATTGTTATTTATTAGTGAGTTCTTATTGATCCTCTGAAAAACTCATTTGATATCTGTTCCGAGTCTCCTTACGTCAAGGTCACATCTAAGACACACCCACACTATGGAAGACAGACGCACAAACCCAGTCATCTGTCAGTACACGCAATCTGCACACTAAAACATTTATCTGCATTGCAGCTTGGTACAAACAAAAAACACTTGCCTTGCCTGGAGATGCTTTGAGCTCCCAGGTACAAATACCACCATGAAATTAACATGGCAGGGCAGCTGAGAGGAGAGCAGGTGACTGCAGTGTTTCAGCAGTGGCGTCGCTGTGCAACACTTCCTCAAAGCTGCAGCAGAGACAGCGCAAGAGGAGAGGAGAGGAGAGGAGGGCCGAGTCTCAGTGACTCCACGCCTCCTCCTATGAGGACTGTGAGTAGTAAAAGACTGAGCCTCGTCTGCAGACAGCTAATGGTGTTACTGTAATCCTATGACACTTTATCCAGTGGGATCTGCTCTGAATAACTCAGGAAACCACTAAGACTCAAGAAAAGACCAACTGACAGAATGTTGAACTTGTTGTGCTGAACCAAATGTTACTCAAATTAAACCAACTAAGCCTTCAACTGGCTTTTGCAAACTGACAAAGAAATTCACTTAACATTATTCTTGAAATTCAATTGCATTTAATCGTGTCCTCATGAATTTAGGACAAGTCATTAAATTAGAAGATTTTCTCAAAAAAATTAGGACAGGTTGTTGATGAGGGTGTGAGGTCTTCAGCACCCTGAACAGAATGAGGATTAAATTCATTCCAATTTATAATGCGTAATGTAGATTATAGTCTACAGCAATGACTCAGAGTGGCATCCATGACCCCGAGGGATTTGCAATTTTCTAATCAACCAGAACCCACTCTTATTAAAGTTATTATGAATAGAAGGAATGTAAATGGAACCTAATGATAATGATAATAAAAATGGGATTGTTTGGTTTGATTAAAAAAAATAGCTGAAAATATAAAATCTAAAAATATAAGCTTACACATATAAATGATGTACCTATTTTTAAAAAACTCATTTATAAAATAAATCTGTACTGAGGGGGTCCATAAATTTAAAAGGTCTCTAATTGTAAAACATTTGAGAAGTCCTGGTGTAGAGAAAGTTTGTAACTTGCTCAGAACATTTACCAGTGAACATTATACACATTATCTAGCCTAGCTCATTTTAGGAAAATAGGAATTGCTGCAGTGTAAGAGTCAGAAGTCTTCAACAAAACTGTTATACAGGTGTGGAAACAAGAACTGAAAGGAACATCCTAATCAAGTTTTTAATCAACTACTGGCCAAAAAAATAGCCTATTTTGTGTTGTTAGTCATCTATTCATGTTGCTCATGTAAATCGGTTTTATATCCCATGTGAACACCTTGCTTTAAAAAGGACACTGGTTTTGTGGTCCAAAGCCAACCAGGTCAGTTTTTGAATATGATTTGCATGTCATGGTTGCCCACCCGGACACCCCATACACATTCACGAATGTAAAACCAACTTCTTGAGCTGCATGGAAATTGGACTTACAGCAGGGCCACAATTAACCCATGACTCAAGGGCTCAAACAGCTGCATTTTTTTTAACTAAAGGGAATTCCTAAATCAAATTTACAATGGATTGTAACCACATCCCTATTAAAAAAAGCAAAGTGCAAAATCCTAGTTTCTGGTTCTCAATAAGAAACACTGGAAGCTTTATCAGCTAGTTACTTAAAAATAGCCACAGTGCTGAAGTGTAAGAACAACACAGAGTTCAAAACAAGAGGATATTAATTGTGGACATTCTTTATTTCATACGTTTCAGTTGATGAATATCCAAATAACGCACTGCTGTAGTCTAAGTCAGTGTGATCATGGAATAATTTTTGGGACAAATACTGAAGATTCTTCCTGTAGTTGAGGAGAGTATGTGCAAAATGACACTTGAACAGAAAGACAGCTTTGCACCTGTAATTTCCAGATCATTTTTTTTAATCACACTATTGACAAACAGTTTAAAACCAGATGGAATTCACTCATGTCATAATCTAAATAAAACCTCTATACATGGAGGAAATTCCTCTCAGTGTCCAGATGACCAAGACAAGCAGCAGCCTGGGAGGAACAGTGTAGCAGTGGGAGTTTAAATATAGAAAACAGGAGGGAACGTGATGGACAGGGGAATGAGCAGTTCTCTACTCTGTGAGACCCAGCTTCTTCTTCAGAGACTCGGGCATCTCGGGTGGAGGAGGGCGGGGCAGGCGGAAGTACACCTTCACAGAGTCATAGATGAACCACTGCAGGGCGGTCAGGGTACCGATCATGATGATACGGGCCACCAGACCCTTCCACACACCTAAAGGAAAAAAAGGAGGAGAAAAAAAAAAGGGGGGAGCCAAGTCAGAGAAAACAAGAACTAAAGCCTACTCATTCCATGTTAATACTAAAAGTTCTTGTCCGCCCTCCAGCTTGTCTACCCTGGTGAAGTCCACTATGGGAGCCAGGGCAGAAACTGGGCTGAAGGTGCAGGTAGACTGCTCTCACACGCCAATGACTCAAGCACCTCCAACTGTACAGCCGGAAAAGCTGCTGGGAGCCTCCACTCTGGAGCTGTGACACTCAGAGCTGGAAGACTCCCCAGAGGTGGATCTAAGGAGCATGTGGTCCAGTTAAAACAACCCCCAATACTACATCATACCCCCCATACTACATCATTCCAAAAGTAGGTCATTTAAAAATAAATAAAATTGTATAATTTGTGATGAATAAAATTTGAGGTCAAGCTACTGCGACCATTCTTATCCCAGGCAGACATCCTGACGGTTTACATTTGCTTAACACCCTATTTGTAAGTGTAAATGTTAACACACAGGGCATAAAGCACTCACCCATGGGCCCAAGCCTCTTTAGCACTTGAGATGCCGTGCTTCCCTTCTCCTTGTTTAGCACAGATACCACAGAGTCGGCAGGGTGGGACACAATGGCACAGAAAACACCAGCTACACAGGAAGATTAAAAACCACAGCAGTCAATATTCAAATGCATCTTTACACCTGCCCTTTCATAATGCAAAATAGCGGTTGTGGCACGCATGAAGATTTAATCTCATTTATAAAAGTTATTGTTTATTTAACCTGGTTGGATAACAAGCAATGCTGTGAGCCTATTCCGTGTAGTGATGTAACACGGCTGTGATCAGCCAAGCTTACCAATGTAACCAGCCACAAAGGTGACCACCAGCTGCTCGGGCTTGCTGCACTCACTGCGGGGTTTGGGCACCACATACTTGTAGAGCATCTCAACTGTGCGCTCGAAGCAGGCAAACTTCATCATGGTGTAGGGGATCTGCCTCATCCACAGGGGAACCACACCCTTGTAGAACCTGCCAAAGGAACATTCATATAGAAATTTACTCCACAGCTGCCTGGCATGTGAACGTTATTTAAAAAAAAAAATTTGCAGCTTTAGAAAACTGCCTGCTTATAGCTTTAGCACAAAAGCTATAATCCTTGCTGCCCCATCAGAGGGCAATACATTAAAAACGACTTTGCCCAGCCCAATAATCAGTGTTTGACAGCTACAAGTTAAAGCCATCAAACAAACTTATGGCATGCATCATAAATACATAAAATACGTCAATTTGACTTAATAAGATGGTCATCTTTATTTGAAAGAGACTGCTTGGTGGAAGAGAGATTATGTTGTCCGCCCTCCAGCCTGTCTACCCTGGTGAAGTCCACTATGGGAGCCAGGGCAGAGACTGAGCTGAAGGAGCAGGTAGACTGCTCTCACACGCCAATGACTCAAGCACCTCCAACTGTACAGCCGGAAAAGCTGCTGGGAGCCTCCACTCTGGAGCTGTGACACTCAAGAGAGCAGCAGCACCAGAGCTGAAGGATTCCCCAGAGGTGGATCTAAGGAACGTGTGCAGCAATTTTGCCTCTAAAATCTTACCCAACACTTTTTGCCTGTTAATCTAACGAACAACTCGAAAGCCTTCAGATATAAAGAAAGGGATACTCACGCCCAGACACCCTCCTCTGCGTACATCTTAGGGGCGCACTCCCTCAGGGTGTTGGCATAGCCGGGCTGGGTCTGGATGCGCACTTTACACGCCTCCATAGGGGCCAGAGCTATATCAGCAAAGAACTCTGCGCTTGCAGAAGCTGCGAGGTACAGAGAGGTTCTCCACAAGTAGGCATTTTCCTGATGAAACAGAACAAGAAATATTAAACTGGGGCCTGCTAAGAGAGCATTTCTACACAAATTTCATGGTAGGCAAAATGATTGTAGATAAAATTTCTACTTTGAGGCATCCAGGCTAACGTGAACAGTCATTAGCACCGAGCTAACTTATAAAGAACCACCCAGACTACAAACATACAGTGAAAATTAACAGTTTACTTGGTATTATCTAGGGGGGAGGGGAGAGCAAAAAAAAAAAAAAAAACAGTTTATAAGCCTGCCTATACTGCAAGTATGTCATCTGCTCACTTGTTACTATTAATCCTTTTTTTATTTAAAGGAATAAATTACCAATTAGAAAATTTAAGGAAATATGCACACAGCATCAAGTAAAGGGGCCACTGATTTCTGACAATACACTGAAACTTTATACACGCGTGTTTTCCCATTAGTGATGTACATCTGCAATCTGGCTGAATAGTTTTATATTGAGCCTAGGTTGTCCAGTCAAAGGAACCCACCTCTCCAAGCAGGTCACCATACAGGATCTTGAACACCTCATAGAAGCCGAACTTGCAGAGACCCTGCATGGAGTATCCGATGAAGGTGGGCGCCCACCCCTTAGCGAGCCCCCGCATACCGTCTTCCCTGATTGTGACTGAGAATCCATTAAAGATGCTCTTGTATTTAGCAGGGTCCACCTAAAATGAGACATTCAGTGAGTGCAGCAGCTCATTGTGCACATACAGAAACATGAAAGGCTGTGAACTGGTTGGTTATGATGAGTGCATACCATGTTCCCATGCTGAAAATGGGATTTACATGCATTTCAAAATGACAATAGAAAACATTGATTAGTTTTTTTTAAATTAAATTTTTATTAGTTCCTTGACATCATCAGTACGACAGTTACATTGTAAGAAGGCATGAAGAGAACCGAATGCAACCTTTAATGTAACAATGCACAAAGTATCCCAAAAGGGTCAGAGTGAATTGTTCTCAACATTCCATTTTACGCAAATAAAACAATATGCTTATACAAATAAAGTTCTTCGGTTCATGCCTGCTTAAAATGGATAGTGACCATTTTCAACTAGCTAAACTTTTGTTGCTGAAAGTCATACAGACCTGAAGCCGACATTTGACCAAGTCAAGGGGCACTACAGCTGTGTGTGTGATACCGCAACTCAGGATGCCCCCAAAGCCGCAGAGTGCATAGTATTTTGTTGAACCAAACTCACAGCTATCACCCGAGTCTGTTACATGAGGAACACAACACACACATGCTCATGCATCACAACACAATATGTAACATGCTGGGTAAGTGCCGGGGTCACACACTCCACATGACTCCAGCAGTCGTACACAAAAACGGACCTGTATCCTGCATTTAACCAAGTCTAGCGGCACCACCGCTGTGTGTGTGGTGCCACAACTCAGAATCCCACCGAAGCCACACAGGATGAAATACTTCTGTGAGCCGAACTCACAGCTGTCTCCCTCTGAAGAGAAACACCGCATTACAATCATTGGACACTTTACACAATGTCTTGATGGAAATTAGTGGAATGGTCAAGGTTGATTTTTAGTGAAATAAAAAAAAATCATCAGCTAATATTTCCACCTTTGCTAAAATTAGACTCTTTCACTTATATGGTTTTAGATAAACTGAACTGACCAAATGCATAACAAGTGTTTTAGGTGACCCCACAGATGGACAGGTCACAGGAAGGGCATCACGTAACACCAGAGCAAACTCTTTGACCTTTAAAATTCTTGACCCCTTCAGCTGTTTTTACATTGATTTTAAACACTTCTGGGAATTATGTTCAGCTTTCCTTCTGAATTTAAAGACCTTAGACTACATTATATCAGAAAACTTAATATCCAAAAGAGGATCTGAAAATGTTAACATGTCGGTCATTTTTCTGCAAGAGCTAATGGGACGTACATTTCAAGGTGCTGTGCTGAAAGGAAGAGTGATAAGATTTCCAGAAGATGGGTTAGCTGCAGTATAGACGATGTTAAACAGGACCCCACAGCTGCGAGACCAGCCAATGGCGTTGCGCGTTGTTGATACGTCTCACATACGCAGCGGTCATGTGCCTAGGACACGTTAACGGGAACGCGATGTACTCTAGCACACTTAATATTTCATATTTATTGACTGCACGTCAAATGAAATATATGTTACTGTTAAACGAGTATAAGATCATAATGAACTTTCCCCCAAATGTTTACTACCCCAGGTTGACCGAACTTTGTCCTTCACTGCCCTCCATGGATATTCCAACCAGGCCCGGAATCTTATTGGCAAAAAAAAAACAAAACACAGGCAGTCAAGAAGCATTAAAACCCCACGAAACGATGAACGCACCACACACCAACTAGTCAAGGGAAACAAATGGGGAAATAACGTATTGCTCAACCTATCTACTCTGGCTAACTAGCTTGCTAACGCTACGCTAGCTTATGTCGATTTAGCAAGCTAACGTTAGCTTCCTAACATGCTGACCTTTTAATTGCGACCTCCAGTGCCATGGACGTCCACTGAAACAATAATTCAACGATTAAAAACAGACATACTAAAAGAACAGAGCTGATGAAGAATTAATCATCATACTTAATCAGCTACAATAACTAACTAGATAAGAGCGGACAATGAATGGCCAGCAGTAGCTATACTACAAGCTATTGATTAGCAGCAGTACTTAGCAAAGGGAAAAAAAAATCACTGCATTGTAGTTGTAGAAATCTAAACCTCGCCATTGCTGGCAACCCACCAGCCACTGAAGCTGCTGCCAGTCTGCGGGTCTGGCGGTTAGCGGCAGGCCGTGACGGCTCCTCCGTTTTCTGCAGCGTGAACAGCGGGGCGCTGAAGGGATTTGCCCGGGCTAGCTGTAGCAGCGTGCTGGGATACATTTTGTTGGTAGCTAAAAGTAAAAGTACAAATCAAAGCATTGGCCAAGCTGGAACAAATACATAACAGAACAACACACACAATAGAATAAACTATATAAACAGACAGCCATCCGACTAGGTGGCTTATTTAACACATTCCACTTTTCAATGACAAATAGTGTCAAGTTAGCTTAGCGGCGCTTCGGCATTAGCCTGTTATTCAGGTCATTAGAGAATGCAGGGCCTCCTGAAGTATAAAATAATATTAACAAGCTTAATAGCCACAAAATATAACAGTATAGAGAATCTATGAAAATGTATATAGTATCAGAAGCAACAACAGAAAGCCGGCATTATGTTTAAAAAGTCCTTACATCTAAACGCGTCTCAAAATGGCGCCTCCGTCCTCCTCTACCGGCCGCTCGTAGAGAACTCGCACAGCGCACCGGCGCCTTCTAACCCGCCGCAGAGCCGCGGAACCGCCCACGTCACCTCCCGCCCTGACCAATCAGATTGGACAACGGGCGGAGCCTCACTAGTTTTTATATATATAAATAGCTATATATGTATACATACACATATGCATACACACGCACAAAACCTCAAAGTGGTCCAAAATCACGGTTCATGATAAAAATCTTACACATATACAAGATTAGACAGCCTGCTGCTGTGCACTTTACTACCCATGAAGGTCAAACTAAACTGAATGACAGTGTAGGTTCACATTCCTGACATGCTTTACCAAGCACATGGATATATGGTAGAGGACTAATCATAGGTTCACATGTGAATGACATGGATCTTACCATCTTATCATGCCAACAGAAAAAAGTTAATTTAACCTAAATGCAACAACAGAAGACATAAAATAACAGAACTCAGCTGTCTTTCATATTTTTTTTTATTTCACACAATTCTTTTATTTGACCAATGATAGACACTCAGTTCACCCAGAATGAAACGTTCCAGTTAACCATTAGATCCTATTAGCTGCCCTGTGACAAAGTGCAAAATTTATGTCCATTTTTAAAAACACTTTCTGCCTTTCACACAGCAGGTTTAAACTTAAATGTTTGCTGCAACTCACTAGCACATATCATTCCAGTGAACTGTGTTTACTTGTCTTTAAAAAGATATTTTTAGAAGAAAAAACATTAGAAAAATATTGCAGTTAAAAAGCAGACATTTCCAAATGCAAGTAGTAAAAGACAAAAAAAAAACAAAAAAACATTGCAATCTTTAAAACCAAAGTTTACGGTAAATGTATGTATTTAAACTAAAAGGTTCTATACTACTTCATGCTTGTCAAAAAGACACAGATGTGACCTTCTGATCTGAAAATATTTCACCTAGATGAAAAACAGTGTTTGCCCAAAAGGGAAAGACAGGCAGGGTGGTTAAACTTTGTGCTATGACAACATATAGCATTTGACAAGTATACTTTCACAACACATATAGATAACATACCTAATGAGTCGACACCTAACACAAAACCAGTCATACATAAATGAATAAAAATAATATATATAGCCTGAGAGGAGAGTGAAGAGATGTGGACGAGGGTCTGATGACGAACCAGCACAAGTGGCACTAAAAGCAAACTTCATAACTGACCAAGTAGACTAGTAGTTTGGGCACATTTCCATGCTACTACACACATAGACAGAAACAAAGATACAATTACAAAAGAATATATCTTTGCTATCCTGATAACAGATTAAAATTAACCAGCACAGCAAAAATGTATGTACATACAGTAACCTTTTCTAAAAATCCACTGCACACAAAATAGTACGTTTTAGCATGCCCCAATATTTTAAACTCACATTGTGATGAGCTTCAATGCCTGTGATTAACACATACTAATGCCCTTTAGATGATATCTAAAACAAATCTGTTTTGTAATGGAGTATGTCTAGAAGTGCTACAGGCAACACAGTGGCAATTGTTTCATCATGGTACAAAACTATAAAAATCACTATTTCTTCCTGTCCTGATAACCTGCTACAAAACAGTAAAAGCAAAAGGCAAGATGAAAGCACAGTTCACACAGTTTAAAAACTAATTAAAAACTGGACATGACTGAGAAGTTGGACTGCAATAATTAAGCACAAACCCTGCCAATATGTTGATCCTCCAATCTATCAGATGGGGATCAGATGGGCTCAAGTCTGAGAATAGAGACAGCTCATGCACACCCCGGGAGAAGATGCATTCACTCGCTCCCAGAATTCTCTTCCTGGTTAATAACACCAATCGCAGTTAGGAGGGGCGTGACCACCCTGTCCTGTAAGAAGAGCATGCAGGAGTCGATCTGCTCACTGCTCACATTCTGAAAGACATAGTAAAGTGAGGCAGCCAGCATGAGGAACACCAGCAGTTTGAGCCAGATGGAGAAGGAGCGACGGCGTGGGCGCAGCTCGGACGGTGGAGAGGATGAAGGAGCATGTGATGGAGTGCTGTGACTGTGTGTGAGTGATGACTTGGTGGTTGTGAACACACGCTGGTGAGGGAGAGATTCCTCTGACCAGAGGTCAAGCGGCCTCGCTGGACGCCCAGCTGCCCCACGGATAGGCCGCCGAGATGTAGCACTGTACACAAGAAACAGACAGTGTGAGGGTGAGGTATTACTTATACAAAACATATACCTATAGCCATAATTAACACATAAATAAATAACCATGTTGATATTGACTCAATTACTTTGCACAAGATATGATATTCAATTTATTACATCAATCAAGTATGTTTAAATTCATGACCATAGTTGGTTGATTTGGATTACTTTGTTATTTTGCATACACTTCACTTTAAACCTGTACATGTGTGTATTGTGCTAACAATTTTATTTACATCGGATAAGATCGCTAATTTAAATGAAAATGTAAATAGGGATGTGGTCAGTCTGACATAATGTTAAGACTTATACTTACATAATGCCTGTGGGTGTAGGAAGTTCATTAGGGAATATTTCTTTTAAAATATCACCTCTGTCCACAGAAAATGACTGCTCGTGAGCTGCTGTTGTCTCCTCTACCTGCTAAAAAGTCACAAATTATATAGTCAAGTCAGTCACTGGCCCAGTGGTCTTATGGAACAATAGTACCAAATGACAAAGGCTCATCAGAGAGGTTTATTAAAACAAACAAACAAAAAAGGTTGCTTTATATCTAAAACACAAAGTACAAGCAATTAAAAGGAGAAAAAAACATTGTACTAAGGACTACTTCTTGCAGTCAAATTCATTTACAAATTATAACATTTTTAAGAGCCAAAATTTTATGTTCATTCTGGCAATGTTATGTTAAATACTGCAAAACGTCCAGTCTCGAGCACAGTCAGTCACTGTCTATAACAATAACAAGCCATCGTTTGCATAATGATGAAATCCTGTCCAAGAACTGGGGAATTACCGCCTGACTAAAAATTGCCTACATAACTGAGTAATGTCCACTGAGTTCTGTACAGACACCTTACTTAGCAGTTTACAAACAATTAAACAAACATTCTTGGGAAACTTTCTTACCATGTTAGAAATGGTATTTGAAATTTCTGCTGGTTTATGAATTTCTAGCAGCTTCGTAGTACTACTGATACTATGGCACTTAATAAGATCACTCCACACTCTACCTTAATGCTGTGTCGGCTGCTTGTCCTGGTGGTCATGGGTGTTTTTCCTCGGCTTCTCACGGGTTTTGGTGCTACAGGAACTGGCTCTGGTTCAGCATCTACAAACAAAAACAGCAGAAATAAATGGATGGAAATCAAGGAAATCTAAGTGACAAATGCATGAAAAGGCACAATGTTATCAACTACCCAATGCTAAGCTATGAAATGTTTAGATTATTGAATTCAGCAGACTTCTTGATAGCCTTTCTATAGTCATTTAGGATTTATTATATGATGGTATGAGAAGACTCTTCAGTCTTATCTGTTCATATCTGTAAATAAATGTTGAAAACTTGCACTTCCTGTTTCATCATAGGAGAAGCCTAATACACAATCACTGTGCGTTTTGGTTAATTTTAAAGAGGGAGTTTTCCACAACTGGAATTATTAAGAACGCGAATTTAGGAGGAACTTCACTTGTTCTAGCCGCAGTGATTAGTTTTAAAAAATAACATACAATAGCCAAGAATATTACTACCTTCTTCCTTGTCGCTGTACTGATCCTCCGCCGTGTGTGTGTTGCCGTTCTGACTGCCGTCTGCCTTCACAGGTACGGTCTCTGGAACTGCAGTCTCAGGTTCAGGTGGCGTGATTTCTGAAGGAGGTTGATCCATCAGCTTCTGTAGTCTCTTCTCATACAGCTTACGAGTTGAGGCTGTTGCACATAAAAAAATAAAATAATAATAAATTTTAAAAATGTTAAAAAAAGGATCACACTCATGCTTTAACATGTAACATACAGGTGAGTGCATAAATCTGTATACACTTACTTCAAACTGATGAAACCATTTAATGTGGGTTCCTTTATTACTAAGCATCAAAAGGATCAAAGCGTGCATGCTCAACAACAGAAAAAGATCATTCTGAATGGGATGTAAATGCATTAGTTTTATTATCTTTCTGGCAGTTTTGCTTAGTTATTTTGATTCCAGTCTCTAGCAGGGTCTTTGTGTACTGCAAGTTTACTCCATTCCTGTATTGTGGCTCCCACTGTTGGTAATCGCATTCCTTGACACTTTGATTTCTTGTTTTTATATACTTTGGTATTTTTTTAAGCCATTTTCCTGAACTCAGTGCCTTCTCTTACTGCAAACTGTGTGAAGATTTTAGCCAGTTTGAAGCTTTCAGACCTTAAATAAGACTCACATAAAGAAAACAAATGCTGGCTGTTTCAAGTCAATAAAACTATAAGTCTAATGAGACATTGTCTGTTTTTATTGTGAATTATTTTGTGATAGCTGGGGAAATACTATCACACTTCAACTTTTAGCATTTTTGTCACTGTAAGGCAGAAAACCTACCGACTAAAGGACCAGGATTGATGCCATACTTCAGCAGCTGATCCTTCAAGTCGCTGTCGGTCAGACTGGCAACATCCACCTCCTCTTTTCGATTCTTATCCGTCTTTCTTGAAGCTTTCTGCAGATTGATCACAAACCGATTAACTCACTTAATGAACTGAACATTTTAGGGTCTTAGTAGGGCTGTTTTTTTCTGTTTTTAATCACACTTACTTTTCCTGATCGACTTCTGTTAGAGATGACTGGTGTTATTTCGTCGTCACTGGAGAAAGTATCGGCTGGGGCGTGTTTCTTGTTCAGGACGGTCAGGTGTTTGAGGTAAAGTTGGACATAAACATCTTTCCTGTGCTCGCCGCTGGGAAGAGGAACCTCGTTCGCAAGCAGTTCGCTCTTAAGCTTTTCCTTTGTGAGAACAGACGGGTCTGCGAGGAATTCCGCCATGCTTTACCGGCTTGTTTCCAGACCAAAGAAGTCACAGTGTATCTAATAAAAAGCCAGTTCAGTTCAGAGTAAGTAAAGCGCAATAGCGAGCCACAGAATCCCCCTCCTGAAGAGTTAATGAACTTGCACCGTTGTTGACAAACGTCACACCGGCTCG
Source organism: Pangasius macronema (assembly GCA_037577455.1). Taxonomy (NCBI): domain Eukaryota; kingdom Metazoa; phylum Chordata; class Actinopteri; order Siluriformes; family Pangasiidae; genus Pangasius; species Pangasius macronema. The sequence goes on along the minus strand of CM074953.1, from coordinate 12,557,393 downwards.
AGCGCTTCACCGCGTTTGAATAGATTCACAGATTTACGCGGCAAAACACTTAATGTTACTCTTTACTTCCAAACACGGCTTCTTAGCGCCGCCCAACACCCATGTTTTAACAAATAAAAATGCAGTTATGTTGCAAAGCTTTGCTTTGTTTATACATAAGTAAGAACAAATAACTACCTCTGTTACTGGTTTGCTGTATCCCGATGGCCCGTGCGCGCCTCTAGCTGGCACTGTGAAATAAAACGAGCGCCTATTGGCTAGTTTGGTTTAGTAAGGCGTGTCGGGATTGGTGCAGAGCAAATGACGACCAACCGCCGCATCAAAGAGCGCGATAATGGGCTCGATGAAGCCGCGGGGGCGCGTGCACCCTTTGAAACATACCGTTTCAGTTTGATTGTCTGGAAGTATGTAAGAAACGCAAGAACAGCAGAATTAATGTTATGTGAGAGGAAAAATATCTAATTTTTATTTACAGCCACCCTTCGAAGCCGTTTATGTATCTCTGGGCTTATTTATTCTCCCAAGACTGGCGGTGTGGAACAAAACGAAAGTTCCTCAAGATGGCGGCCTTAACCATCCTTAGAGATGCGAGCAGGCTGGTGGAGGGCTAGTGTTGATGATGAGATCATATGCACAGCATGCTAAGGATCTTTGTACATTGAAATGTTTATGCCAAAGCTCAGATAATTTGTTAAGAATTAAGGCCAGATACCATGAATATTTTTTTCTTATATTATTTTTTAGATGTATTAAAATATGTAAATGAGGCAGATAAAAAATGTGCTTTTATAGCACTCATTTAAAAACACATTTTACTAAAATACACTTTTTTTTTTTTTTTTTTTTTTTTACTGTGAACACACCCAGTTAACAAAAATAAATAAATAAATAAATAAATAAAGTTTGTGAATATAGGAGTCAGGCAGGCCCACCAACATGACCCAGTCCTGTGCTTGTACAGCGTCAATTACTAATCATAATCTTAGCATAGAAAAAGGAAAAACCAGTTCAGCCCCCTCAAAACTAGAAATGGACAGAAACTGCCCTTTCTTGTGAACAAGGAAGTATACTCAGTAGAAGCCTTCAACTTTCTGATGGCCCTGTCCAAGAGAGAATGAACTTCTTGAGTTAAGAACAATAACCTTGTTGCTGTCTAATGTCATCAAGGCTTTGGGCCCGAGGTTAAGAGCTAGGTAGCTCTGGTTAGGTAATTCAGGTTAAGTTAAGCTATTCTCTCTTGACCAGTGCTGTGCAAAAGAGTGTATTTGAGGGTGAGGTTTGAATAGTACCATCTAGTCTTACCTGGGCCTCTGCAATCCTTAGAGTGGAAATCATGGATAGTTTAGAGCCTGTCGTCAGCACCTCGGCACAAACAGGGGCTTCTGACCTTCTTCACATGTTGCTGAGGCTAGAGTTTAACTTGGTGGTTCAATTGCTATGTCTTTATAAGCTGGGAAATATCTCCCAGACACAACTGTTGACATGTCATCTTCATGCTCCTCAGATAAAGAATGAGTGAGATGACTGGCAAGTGGACTATGAGGACAGCTTTGTTCAAAGGCACACCGGATACTGAATTATCAGTTTTAGCTGAGTCAAATCTACCACTAGATTGTAATTCTGATTGCTCTCTTAGCTTCATGTTGTGCTATTCAGCCATTGCAAGACAAGCTTTTAACCTGAGCCTCAGCTCTTTTGTAATGTACAATGAACATAATTCAGATGATTCCACATTAAATTGCATAAATACCAGAAAGTTCAGGATACCCTATCAGAGTCACACTTTTCCCTCATGGATGTCACATAGGATTCTGAAGAGAAGGAGTGCAGTGATGACAGTCAGAAGCATAAAGACCTTTCAGAAGTTTGATATCCTAATAAAATGTAGGGTTTAAATTAATTCTTTTGAACAGTCACTACACTAGTCACTACAAGCTGAAGATGAAAAACTTGATGTCCATTGTGGACACTCAGTCTTATCAGATGACAGTTACAGTAACCACATATATGATATGTTTTATGTTGGAAAGAAAGTACTGTTGACATGATATGAATCAATGTGTATATTTACAGTTTACAGCATTACAGGTCTGGCAGAAGGCTATCTGTGTAAAATGAAATCTTTGGTTACTGAGAATAGGAATGAAGATCCACTCAGAACTAAGGAAATTGCTAAATCCAGAGATAGCAAAAAAGGAAAAAAGCATTTCATATTTTTACAAAGAGACATACAGTGGTGGCTATTTTCAGTGATAAGCATTTGATAAGCAATAACACCACACAAAATAACAAATCCTGACATTAGTATTATAAGGTTCTCCCATTTATTCTTCACCTAAATATAACCTCATATTACTATTGTTAATTCAAATTAACCTAAATTCAGGCAGCAACACAGACAAGCAGCAAAAAAAAAAAACAAAAAAAAAAAAACAGGTTGATTGACCCTACCACACATGATGAAGCTCAGTCAGTAATAAAAACAAGCTCTGGACAGAGGGTCCTTCACCAAAACGGAATTTCATATGGATTCAATATGCAATAGACCGTTCTGCGTTAAATGTAATAAATTACACGTGCTTCAGATGAGGGTGAATTGTTTGCGCAGCAGGTAGTGTTGCTACCTCACAACTCCAGGGTCTGTACTTCGGTCCTGAGCTCAGGTTACTATCTATGTGGAGTTTTGCATGTTCTGGATGTGTGGGTTTCCTCTGGGTTCTCTGATTTCTTCCCACCTTCCAAAAACATGCCATCCAGGGTCCCATGATAGGGTCCAGATCTAATGCTGTAAAGCACTTACTGAAGATGAATGCCTGCTTCACACCATAAAGAATTTGCTTTAAAACTGCTCATAAGCAATAAAATATAAATGAGCTGGCATACAGATCTCATATTAGTTATGTTAGAGTTGGGACTAAGTACATTTTTTACTGTTTCAAGAGTTTTGTCATGTGTTTTATGTCAAGTATACTAACTATACTTTCATGTTTTATGTAGTGTATGCTTAAAGAAATGAGAAAAAAACAAAAGGATATTATACAAAAATGAAAAAAGAACAAATATCATGTGTGTTTACATCATTGAGTTTACTAGGTATTGCATAGGAATCAAGTCTTTGAAACACAGTCAGAAGAGCTTAAGAGTAGCCATTAGTATCATAAGAAATTTTTTTAAACTACTTTTTAAAAAGTGCTGACATTTTTTGACATTTCATAAATTGAGGTTTGAAGAAATAATGAACCATATGACACAGTCATAAATGTATTCCTATGAATAGCCAAATTAAAAATAAATATTGTAATGTTTGAACTTAACACTGAAAGGTTAAGTGTGGTTCTGAGCAGAGTTGTCACTGGACTCTGTACAGTTTCTTTTCTTTTTTTTTTTTTTTTTATTCCACTGCCTGTCTTTGACCAAATACTACACTTTGCTGGGCTTGATTCTCGAATCGATGTGGCTGGGTGTTGATTCTGACCACTGTCTGGTGTTTTTGCATTCTAGTTCATTGTGGTTATGAGAGAGGTTTGAGGTGGCACACCTCTCTGACCTGACATATGTATTCAGGGTAGCACTATAGTTTATAGAACTGATGCCTATATTCTGCCTCAAACCACATAAAATTCAGTGCTTAATCTTCACCGGGTTCTCTGACATGGCGTTGCCAATAATGTGGTGGCAGTACTGCTTTAAAAGTGTCAAGCTTCTGAGAAACACCTCCTCAGCCTTTACTGTATTTCATTTACACAGAAAGCCAAAAATCACATAAAAGTGTCTTTTAAAGCACAACAGTGGGGCCCTCAGGAAAAGGATCTAAGAGACACGAAGCAATTATTAATGATTTTGTGTATAATAGTGGTTTTAAAAAAGAAAAGCCATATAAATTATAGAGTTGATGACAGGTTTATAAATGTCCATTTTACATTTTTGTGGTTGTGGATTTTCATTAAATAGAACAATATGGCACGAAAGTCCATACAGTATGATCAGGACCATGTTCATCTGTCATAACAACCAATAAATAATTTTTTTTAAATTTGTTAAATAATAACATCTTGCTGGAATGGATTTTACTTTCAGAGAAGAAAAATGGTGCTTCTGGTGTTATTCAGCAATACAAATTAACACAGCACTCAGTGAAATTTTAGCTCCACTCAGCTAAACTAAGATGTCATAAGACACAGATGAATGACAAATTAAAGGAAAAACCTGATTACACGATTAGACCCTCCCATGTATTATCTGCATGTGGCATGTATAAAAATGCTGAGCAGGCCCAGTCACAAACACTGATCAGTTGGCTATATATTTATACTGTGTATCATCATGCTCTATCATAGAACTTTTAAAATCAGTGAAATCAGTATCAGATGAATTAAATAAACAATTACATGTTTATTTGGTTTTAGTATTTCATATACAATTTTTTAAATAAGAGAATTTGTCTTTTTTTTTCTTAAAAAACTATTTATTAATATTCTATTGTGGAACTTATCCAGAAGTCACTTTGTATGTAATGGCCATCATGTCCCATGGTGGTGACATGACATAAATCTCAGTTTTACCTCTCTATGTGAGGTTGTTGGCTGGTAGCTGAGGTGGGAGGGATACTCAATATTCTCTTAACGATAGCTCTACTATGGTGCAAAACGAGAAGTGAGGACATTATTCTTGACAAACCCTAAAGCAACAGGCTCCTCAAAGGATGTTATTCATAACTAATTACCATCAGGCCATTGGTGTCAGGCCAGACTAAGATGGTAGCTTTTCACATGAGTTGAATAGGTTTGTCCTGGCATGGAAAAATCTATCCTGCAGCCTTTGCACAGTATATTCCCCTGTTGACAGTCCAAAATGTACTTATAGGACACACACCTCGATGTCAACATCTCTCACTGCAGGAAAGTGAGACGCCCCTTCCCGAACCCTGGCAGCCCACCTCCTTATGAATCGTGTGCCAAGCAACTTCTCCATTTATTTGTCCAATTATTATTTGAGCCATCATGCTGTTTTGTTTGGCAGATATTGACAAAGGTCAACTCGTGTCAATACAGGGTTGCATTCAAAAGCAGTGTGAACTTTGTCAGATCACTTTAGCAGACCTTGAATAGGTGCAAGCCCATGCCTATGCCCACCTACTGTGTTACCTTGCCGTTTTCCATTTTTCTAACTATTGCTTGTTATCGCTGGAATTCCACATTGGAGATCCAATGTACAGAGCTTGGCACAAAGTGTTCATTCATGATGCCAAGCACAATTACCTTTACCAGCAGAACCGTCCTACTTTCCCAAGAAACAGGATCTGCCTTATAAAGACTACACAGTAACAGTCAACTTAGCTGATTGATTCAACATGCCATGATTACAGGAACCATTATGCTTGAATACAGTTGCTAGCATTATTTCTCAACTGTTGCTGACTCAAGCAAATCTTAAAACTCCTTCCATAAAAATAACCACATGCTTTTTCAGAAATAGGTTCATTTAAGTGTTGTTGGTACAGAGCATACAAACATTAGAATTTGATATTTGATTTCTCACATACACAGGAGAAAAAGGGCAAGTGGGAATAACAGAACTTGTTCAGTCTTAGGCCAGATGCTTTGTTCTGTGAAACAGGGAAGGTGTGTAAGTACTGATTAATAAAAAGAAAAGCTCCTCACCTGTAACAAGGCATACTGATTAGAAGTAAGTGAAAAAAAGCCTCTCTCAGCCTGTTGTATTACTTTACTGAATCATTCTCTCAATGGAAACTTAAACAGCTTTTTAAGAATGAGGAAGGTTTTTCAGTTTGTTGCTAAATTTAGCTTGGCCCTGTTCAGGAGACAGGTTCCTGAGCCATTTTCAACAAAGATGAGCCGTAGGATTTGCCCAGGGCCCAGCGGGTGGCGAGTGCCGGTGGTCTGCTGTTCTCTTATGCACCAGCTTTAAAGTAAACACTGCAATTCTGCGGTCGCCAACGCCATGGCAGCCAGCAAAAGGCCTTACTGTGCGGCAGCACACACAGCTCCGGTGTGCCATATCCCAGACTTCTCCTCAGGCCCCCCTCTCAACAACAGAGGACAAGGTTGAGAACCTGTAACACCTATGATGTATGATCCCCCCAAATCTGGTGAATTACCTCACCTATCAGCTTTCAACTTTGGATATTTTTATACATGTTCTAAGAAAGCTCTTCTTCTTCCACATTCATTGTGGTATGTTGTGTTATTGCACTGAATTAAATTAGAAGAGATGGGGCACTTCATTATGGAGTAAATATTTGTATAGTTTACGTATGGTTGGGTGGCAGGCTGCTAAATAAACCAGCCGTTTACTGGAAGAGTTTTCCCTCCAGACGATTAGATAAAATCAAGACATGTTTGTGCATGCGGTTCAATCGCCGCAGAATGTTTGACAGACAACATAGGATACCACCTGCTTTTCTTTTCTGAAACAAGTGAGAAATTAATTCTTTTTTCTAAAGCCATGTCCTAACACACTGTTAATACTTCATCTGAAGACCTCATTAAAGGTTGTCAATAACTGCTGAAGTCACATTTGGGGTATTGTACCACAATCAGTATTCAATTCAAAACTTCTAATTAAGTATATTTAGTATGTAATAATTAACATAGGTGATTATTGCACCCTTACCTTGAGAGAGAAACAAGGACCTGATGCGTGATATTGCTGGTGCCTTTAATAAAAAGTTACAATTTTCCCCATGCAAGAAACAGACATATTGCTTTGCTACTTGATTCAAATCACTAATTTATGACCACTTGCTGCAGGGTCCTTGTTAGGAAATTGCACCACAAATTTTGAATTCCAGTGCCCATTGAGAAGCTCACTTGACTAACCATGTTTTATGTAGAGCAACAGTATGCCCATATGAATCTAATTGATAATGTGTGTGTCCAGTAAAGAGCAAAATAGTTAGAACATAGAAGTGAGATTCAAGCAGCAAAAAGGTGGTGGGAGGTTTGGGGAGGGTGGGCACAGCAGCCTTGTAGGTTTCCAAACTTCTTAGTGTTGCTAGCAGAAGGATTTACTGTAACTCTCAGACAAGCATTCACAGCTTGGGCTCTAAACGGTCTGTTGGCAAGGTGGCCATGTTGTCTCTGGCACAGAATCAAACCCACTGAACTGAGGTCCAAAAGTACCTACACAACACAAACCAGTGGGATGTTTGAATGATAAATTGCCGACGTTCAGTGGTAGAACAAAAAATATTGGCCTTGCTGGGGACATCAGTCTTAATAATTTCACAGCAAGATTGCATCCTGGGTGGTTTGGTTGACCAAAGCTATGCTCTTTCTCAAGTGACATATCATTCACTTAAAGCTGGTTATAGAGACGAACCAGTCCAGTGCAGGTGCTGTATCAGCGTTTGTCCAAGTGCTGAGAGGGTCAAGTGCCAGTGGTCAATGGGGTAACACAGAGGGTGTTAAATGACACATTTTATTAATTTACTTGTCTCAGTGAGCAGACCACAAAGTTTTTCTCCTACAAAAAAGAGTTCAATTGCCTGTGGTTATACTTGGAGCTCCCAGGATTCACAGAAGCCACTTATTTGTGTGTGTTTATAGAACAGAACAAGCTACAATTGGCCAAAGAGCACAAGAATGAACTTAATGAGATGTGATGGAAACAAACATATTTGACACTTGTTAGACATTATTCTTGCTTAGAGATGACAAAAGTGACATTCACCACTTTATCTTCACCAGTAATACTCACTTACTTTCAATTTACTGTTTCATTAATGGGTTATTTTCATGATATACCACAACTAAGCAGAAGTCCTCCCCGAGTTAAGATACATTTACATTTGAGACATTTAGCAGATGCTCTTATTAAGAGAGGCTTGCAGAGAATATAGTTGACAATGGTATAAAAAAAACAACCTAAGACACAAAAAAGACAGAACAAATATATAAAAGGAACAGCTAAGAGTAAGAGTAAGATATTCCTTTATTTGCATTTAGCAACAGGGGTACAGTACCGAAAGAGTATGCACACAAGAACAAGATAGATTAAAAACTATTCTAAAACTATTCTATTCAAATAGTGATAGAATACTAATATAGTAGATTATTATTATATTTTTCGTACCTGCTTATATTCTAACAAGTGGTGAGAAATTTTTTTTTTTTATATTTTTGTATATTTATAAAGCTGTCACTGATGGCAGGCAGGAATTGCTAATGTAAAAAAAAGAAAGAAAGAAAGACATTCAGAGACACACTTTTAATGGGAGATGCCATTATCAAAGAACAAAATTTATTTGACACAGAAATAAAGTATTTCTACATATAGAGTCCATTAATATTGATTAACAAGTTAATGTATATCAACACATTATATAAATAAGTAAATGAAGTGTTACTGAATTGTGTGTTTTTCGAAAACCACCCTAACCATTAAATGGCTATGAGGTTTGCTTAGTAGGGCAGGAGACCTACCCACAGGCTGGGTTTCACTGAGGTTATGGTTAAGATCTCTTGGGATAGTGGTCAGCCAACACTGTTTGCTTTTTTCACCCAGTTCTGCACATCTTTTGGGAAGGGAGGGTTTCTGTTCTCTTTGCTCAGTGAGTACACCTTTCTACCAGCTCTAGCTCTAAAATTCCACTTCTGTTTCAGTTCACCCAATTTATGACGAGTACAGTTTGATTTCCTGAATTGAAATGGTACAGACCTTACTCAAAGTTGTAATTAATTCAATTGCAATAGTAATCACAAAATTCCTGCTAACCAGAGATCAAATAAGCACTTAAAAAGTGAGTCTAAATGGTAAAACTTTAATGGAACAGGTTTAAGCTACTATGCCCTCTTCTGTCCATTATTTAGTGTTCCCCTATCCCCCTCTCAGGGAGCCTGTGAGCCAACCTCTTTCCACTGAAGGTGTGTGCCTGTGAGTTTCTGAGTGTGTGTGGTGTCAGTCTGGTATACGTTTTGGCAGGCACACACACACACACACACACACACACACACACACACACACACACACACACAGAGTCAAAGTGGAGTACAGTGCACTCTCTCTCATTTCCCTGCTCATTCTGTTAGACTTGTTTGGTGGACCATTGGAGAGCATCAGAGACGCCCACAGCTTAGAGTGAGTGCCATAAATCCCATTCAGCAGTGTGAGCAGCCAGCAGGTTCTCCACCACGCATCTGGAGGCAAAAACACTTCAGCTGAGATTGGCTTACTGATTGCTGGACGTTCTACATTTGGATATACCGCTGTTCAGCCAAGAGCTAATGTGATCCAGACATGGTTTAGTTGGAACTTGGCTACATGTATGNGCAAAATGGCCATGAGATGCAATACACATTGAACTACTCTGCTGGAGTACATGTGAGTATGCTTTCCATGAAAAGTTCTTCATGCTGCTTAATCAACTAAAATTCAAACCCTGAAAATCACTATTACATTGCTTCCATACTGTTATAAGTATAGTAATTTATATAAGATAAATAAGTTTAGATATTAGATAGTACACTAAATAGATTAGTTTACATAAAGTCATGTCTTACTGTGATTACATGTAAACTGAGAAAGGTTTAAAAAGAACATTTATTATGCCCTAGCATTTTACCATATTATCATTAATAGTTTTATCTTTGAAACATATTGAGCTGTAGTCTGACTCTTTTCCAGATGAGGGTCTGCACAGTTTTGTGGATGAGCATGATGCTGAGGCAGTGGAGTTTTGCTGTGCTCTTACTAAGCATCCCTCTACCTGTCCAAGGGCAACCCATACATGCTCTCAGCAACAGAATGTACGTGTTGACGCCCTGTAAACACACCGTTGATTAAAAATAAACATGATTGTTGAGAGGACTGACCACACCTAACACAATATTTACACTTACGTTCTGATTCCACGGGGAACGTTCATTTGACATGAATTACTCAGACTGGGGGTTCTCAACTCCAGAACAGGAGGCCAACTGCTTTTTCTCTGCTCTATTGAGCTCTTAATCTGCTCCCTGATGGAATGGTCATGTCTGGAACCTTGGCAAATTTGCATCACTAGAATGACAATCCTACAGGTGTTGAATATGACTGTTCTTACATGAGAAAAGTGACACAACACTGTTTGTATGATTTAATATTACTATATATATATTTTTAAAAACTCTTAGAACCTTTAATTGTTCTTTGATTGTTTCTCTGCAGGAACCCTTAAGGATTCAACAGTGAGTTTTGCTATTAGAAAATGATCCATTTTGAAGCAGCTAAGAAAACATAACTGTCCAAAATGTCCCAAAATTCTATCATATCATATAAAACATTTTAATCAGTAAGTATTAAGCACAGTATGTTG
>CM074953.1:12534961-12546978 GCA_037577455.1 Pangasius macronema | reverse complement strand
AAAATAAACATGATTGTTGAGAGGACTGACCACACCTAACACAATATTTACACTTACGTTCTGATTCCACGGGGAACATTCATTTGACATGAATTACTCAGACTGGGGGTTCTTCTCTGCAGGAACCCTTAAGGATTCAACAGTGAGTTTCGCTATTAGAAAGTGAACCATTTTGAAGCAGCTAAGAAAACACAACTGTCCAAAATGTCCCAAAATTCTATCATATCATATAAAACATTTTAATCAGTAAGTATTAAGCACAGTATGTTGGCAGTTTTGAGACTCAAAGCTTTGGTACCTCAGGACTAGAGCAGAGAACCCAGTAACATTTTTTATAACAAAACTAAATAAAGACTCAGCATATACTATAACTCTGATATACTATAAGGAAAAAACATAGAGCAAGCAAATATCTATAATAAATGGGTTTGTTTTTAATATTTTAGGAGACGGTCAGTGAGTCAAGCCCAACTTATGCATGACCGAGGGCGCTATCTACAGGACAGGAAGAGACGACAATGGCTGCAGGAGCTTTTTGAACAGCTACATACTGCCAATGTGTGGGAAGCTCCATCCAGCAGTGGCGCCAACCTCCAGCATGTAACCTGGGGTGCCCAAGCTCCCAAAGCTGCCGCCAGCACCAAAGACTTTCTTTTGGACTTTCAGTTAGAGAGCACAGGCACAATCGACACCCTGCCACAGGAGACCAACAAAGAGCAGCCAGCTACCACTAAGAGAAAGAAGAGAGTATGTTTGGGGAAGTGGAGAGAGAGCAATAAACGAAGAGGATGGCCATGCTCAATACAAGTAGCATTAAGAGCTCGCTAAGCAGGGCAACTGGCAGTAAGTGAGGAGACGACTGTGAAACAAGGCAATGATGCCATAAAACACTCTGGATCATGGCCTCTAAACCTCTTTGCCATAGATTAGTGTCTCTCATCAGCATAAAACACAGTGCCTCATAAATATAATTCATTGTCCCATGCACTGTCTTACTCACAGTTACATACATTTACTATTTAGTCTTTAAGGAATACTGTTATTTTTACTGGAAAGGTGAATCTGATTATGCAGTAATATATCTGTATTTTCATTCATTCATTCATTCATTCATTCATTCATTCATTCTTCTTCAGTAACTGCTTTATCCTGGTCAGTGTTCCAGTGGATCCGGAGCCTATCCAGGGAATGCGAGGTGGAAAAACCATACGGGACACCAGTCCATCACTGGGTACCATGCACACACATTGACATATAGGAGCAATTTATCCTAACCTATCTGCCTTTGAGAATATTTTTGGGAGGTGGAAGGAAATCTGAGAACCCTAAAACCCACACAGACACAAAACTCTTCACAGACAGTAACCTGAGCTCAGGATCAAACCAGGAACCCCCGGAGCTGTGAGGCAACAACAATGCCCGCTGTGCAACTGTGCCATCTGCTATAAGTCTGTATTTGATCAAATATGTCATATGCATTTTTCATGTACTACACTAATTAACCATATTTCTTTTTTATTTATTTGATTAGTTGTGTGTATTTATTCTGTAAAGGTATCACAATGCTGCTCTTTTCTACAAGTTTCAACAGTGCACTTTAGAAATCTGTGCTATGCTCCTGTATGTCAGTATTCTTTTGAATTACTTATGATTCTTCTCCAATTCTGTCACAAAAATGGCTCCTGCTATTCTTTCCATTTTCAGCATCATCAATAAAATGCATGAGCATAATGTGATTAAGAGAAATGTGATGTTTCCGAAACAAAAGTGTCCATGGCAAGTCCCCAAAATATCAGTGATTTCTTATGGATAACCCCTTATATTTTCTTTAGTATAGCTGCAAAAATATGTATTTTCCATTTCATGTGGTTTACACTTTTCCTCCAACCACATATTGGTGTTAATGTGTAAATAAAGTGGTAACAGTCATGTACTAAAATACGGGTTAATGGAAGCAAATGATAATGTGTCCTTATGTCAACATCCTGAGTGTTTTAGCAGAAGTAGTAATAAAGAGCAGGGAGTGATAACCGTCCGGCACTGGAAAGGATATTACTTCATCCAAATCAATTCATCCTAGCAGCTGAATTGGTTATATGAAACACTCTGGCGACAGAGACAGAATGAATCAACTGAATATGAAAAAAAAATAAACAGAAAATATATTCTATGGCAAGTTTATTTTTTAAATTACCCTTTCTACTTTCTATGTCTGAACACTTGAAAGAAAACCAGCATACAGTATGTATCATCTTGAAGGTAGGTGTTTATGGTGTATTTTTAAATTAACATGTATAAATTTGAATCTATTGAAAGCATTAAAGCACACATGAGACTCTTGGCCCTGTATATGTAATATCGCCCCTGTGGCACAAATCTGTTTCTGCCTCTTTAAATATGCCTGGATCAATTGTGACTAACTGCCTGAACTTCCTGATGGGCAGTCTCATCTCTTACAACTAAGATCTTAGATGATGACACCAGTTTCACAGTGCAACAGCACATTTCATTTTATTGTAATGGTACTTTTTGAACTGTGTTCTTCAATGGGGAAGGATATTTGGTGAAAGACAGGGTTCTCTTAAGCTGAACAACTATGGTGAGTTACTCGGATCAAGAATGTTAATGTTAATGGTCATGTAAAGGACTTTGTATGAGAATAACGGTCCCATCATGGATTTGACAAAAAAGATAAATAAAATGTTTTTTAAAAAGTCAGTTAAATACATAAGCTGTTTACTTGCAGGTTTTCAGTAATCACTATGGTGTGATTTTCGCCTGTACCTGTGGTGTGATCCTGGGTGTGGGCTTCGTTGCTAACTTGCTAGTGTTCACCCTCTTCGCCAAACACAACACCCTACGCAAGAATCGTCTGGACGTGCTGATTCTCAGCATGGCTTTGGCTGACTTCCTCACGCTGCTTCTCATCCCCTTCACTCTGCACTCAGCTGTCAGCTTCTCCTGGCCTCTAAACGACATATCTTGTAAGATTTACCAGTTCCTGCTGGCTTTCTCTCTGGCTGCCAGCACTTACTCACTATGTGCTGTCTCAATGGCTCGAGCCATGATCATCACCAACCCTTACCACCCACTCACTACAGACCTTGTTGTGCTGATGCTCATCCTGGCCTGGGCTCTGAGCATCTTTATCAGCTTGCCATTGCGTATTTTTGCCACTAAAGAGCGCCTCGTCCCAGGGCTCACCAACTTTACCTTCTGTCTGCCCACCATCCGAGAGCACCACTATCAAGTCATACTAAGCCAGTTTGTTTTGTATTACTTCATACCAATGCTGGTTATTGCTGTAAATTATGTGCGCTTGGCTTGGTTTCTCCACAAGAGCCCAGTGATGTCTATGGCCAGTGCACGGAACACACGGAGAGCCTCACTTATGGTGTTCTTGGCAGCTGGGACATTCACTGTGTGCTGGCTGCCTGGTTATGTCCTCGAGCTGTGTGTGTATTTGGGTCTCTACAGGCATGGCCAGGTTTGGGAGATGTTCCATTTTACTTGCACAGTGCTACAGTACCTGCACCCTTGTGTCAATCCAGTGCTGTATGTGTTGCTGGCTAAGCGCTACCGGGGAATGGGGGGAGCGTGGCTCTTTCAATGCAATCGCAACAGGGTGCACCCCCAGGTTACTAGTGTGACTGAAAGCTTCTGAACTTTTCTAAGAGGTTCTGCTATTGACTCAAGCAAACACTGTCACTTTAAAATATATTTTTGGAAAGTGGATTGATAACTGTACATTATCTGTGACTAGATTGTGTAAAACTACTACATTTGAAAATCACATTGAAATGTTACTGCTTTTTTTTCAGTGATCTACAACCTCTTCGCTCTTCTTCTCTTTCAACTCTACTTCATGTTACAAGTCACACAGAGCCTGAACTGACCTGCACTTTTACTGGCTGAACACACACACACACACACACACACACACACACACACACACACACACACACACACATACACACACAAATATAAAAAGAATGGCATAATTACTGTCTGTTATGGACTGAAATATATATATATATATAAAATCTTTGCTTTCCTGAGATGCTGTCTTCTTCACTAAGGAAAAAAAAGCATTAAAATGGCATATGAAACAGTTAAACTACTTATTGCATGCCAACAAATCTCATTCAGCAAACAGTAAATAGTAAGGGTCCTGTCCAATTAAGAAGAGTTGCCATTTTAATTATATAATTATTAACATCAACAGTGACAGCTTAAGTTTGAAAAGGGAAAATTCTGCATCAATAACAATCAGCATGTAAACTCCATGGAGATGAATTTGACCAATCTGAAATGGTCAAACTGTAAATTAGGTACTGACAACTGTCAGCACTGTGGACTGTTCAGTAGCTTTACTAGCTGGAAATTGTTTCTATAGATGCTACTGTGGCTGTTTGATGCATATGCATAGCAGCTTAGGTGTATGCTCTGGTCTTCGTATTTACAACTGTATAGATGTTTATGGATTTTTATCCCACCCAGCATGCCCAACCAGCCCCCCCCCAGTCAAGTTTTTCTGTCAAGAGATTTTTTTTTCTTAATCCAAGTTAAGGTAATTTTTTATTATTACTTTCAATTTTCACTGATTTATGGTTACACCAGCATTAATGTTCAAAAATTACAGCTGTTCAAATAAACAGTGATACCAGAAATTGTATCATTTCCACTGAAAATGAGCAGTTTATAATTAGACTTGGTAAATGTTTGATGCTGTAGAATTTCACTGATTCAACACCTAGGTTTGGATGGAGAAAAGCAGGGGCGTGGGAAGTGGGGCTTTAAGGGGGCTGCAGCACCCCCTAGTGAAACATAGTGTCAATTACATTTTACTCTTTAATATTATTAGTTAATTAGTTAAAATGACAGGGTACAGGAGGGCTGAAAACGTTTGAATGATGGGAAACATATGGCCTAGAAATATATACATTACGATGTGCTTTTTTTCTCATTTTGTGTTCCTTGGCAGATTTAATAATTTATTTCATGATAAGAATACTATGAAAGGAAAGGGACCACAACAGACCGTATTATTATTATTATTATTATTTGGGTGATAGGCTGAATATCTATAATCCTGACTCAGTAGCAGCAGGGCAGTGTGTATGTGGCTGGTACAAGTGTATTAGATGCACTCGCTTTTTAAAATATTCTACTGAACATCTACTGGTCACTCCATTGCTGTTCCACCTCAAAAGGTGTTTTAATTTGGCTTTAATTGTCTTCTAGTGTTTATCAGTGTCCATTTCTGATCACAGACCCAGACTTAATAGTAAAGTGTTTGCCAATACACAACTACATTAGGGTCAGTGATGTCAGTGTCAGGGATCTCACATACACTATATGGCCAAAAGTATGCGGACACCTGATCACCACACCCACGAGTGAATTGTGAACATCCGATTCCAGATTTAGTTCCCCCTTGGCTGTCATAACCACTTCTCTTCTGGGAAGGTTTCCCTCTAGATTTTGGAGTGTGGCTGTGGGTATTTGTGTTGGGCCTGGTGCGCTATTGGGGTTTCAGTTCATCCCATAGGTGTTCAGTGGTGTTGAGGTCAGGGCTCTGTGCAGGCCATTCGTGTTCTTTCACTCTAACCTCGGCAAACCATGTATTCATGGACCTCCTTTTGTGCACAGGGCATTGTCATGCTGGAACAGGTTTACGCCACTTAGACTGAGTAAACGGTAATACTTAATGCTACTGCACAAAATGTCATCCTATGTGCTTCCAACTTAGCTTCCAAGAGTTTGGGTAAGACAAATATGGGTGTGATGATCAGGTGACCACATACTATTAGCCATATAGCATACCTTCATCTGCAGGAACGGCTGAAGAAGCAGCACCAGAAGGAGAGGACAAAACCTGCCAATACAGGCCAATTCAGTCAACATGAGAAAAATGATTTGTGCTTTTGTTTCCCCATCTACTCCATTCATCTTATTTTTAATTTGTTTCACCCTTTAATGTAACTGATTTGTTGTTTTGTTGCATGTCTGGTTGGTACTAATGGTGCTTTCATATTCAATTAAGATAAAAGATACATACAAATTACTTATACACATAAAATATTAAATATGAAGTCTATTTTATGATTCTGATGGTTCTTAACTTTTGTCCAAGTTAATAAACACTAAGTTTGTGATGACCTTAGTTTTTTTTATTGTATGGCTTGAATTAAAAATGAATATTTTCACATTTCAATTTTAGTTTGCTTACAAAAACTGAGAAAGTGACTGTAATTTCTTACAAATTTTATTTTTAATTCAAAATAAAACACAACATTGTGCTTTACCCAGAGAGATGTGACTGTTTTCAGTCTGAAAAAAGCGTAGCCAAAACATTCAAGGCTATTATACACAGCCACCATCTTTAGCTCTAGTCCAAGGTGATGCAAGGATTATTTTTCCCCCTAAATGCAAAAAGCATGAATGCGTGTATAAGCTGTATGTACACTGTTTTAGGAGTAAACGACTTCAGCAATCCAATTTCTATTGGGTCTCATTACTGTGTCCATGGTTCTAATAAAGAATGCAATCAAATATGGCTACAAATAAAAGCTGCTGAAGAAACATTATACATATATATAATAAGTGAAGATGATGTTCTCCACACCCTTTCTAAATACTTTTTTTTTGCTTTATGGTTTAATAATACAGTCAACCGTAATCTTCCCTGGGCTAACATACGTGTGTTATAGGTTAAGAGAAGTCCACCAATTTTTCAAAATCTGACACTTCCTAATCTTGAGGCTGCTCAGTAGGTGTGGAATCAGAGCACTGAGCTGTTTGCGTGGCAAATGCAAGTGGCTTTCAGGATGCCAGCACCAAAGAGCACAATTTCCAAAAGTTTCCAGAAGATTTAAGCTCAGGCACAGGCCCGCTATGCATTTAACCCCTTAAGCAACTCGAACAACACATGGACATGCGTGTCAGTGAAATTTTGAGAAATTGGTGAGCACTAGCTTTAGTAATCATCTCCTCTGCTGACCACCTCCTTGCAGGTTGGCTTCAGTAGGATGGTGTGTTCAAACTGAGCTGTGTAACAGCCTTTAGTGTCACACAGAGGCGGGTATGGGTCGATGATGCCCAGGTCACACAGGTTCTTCAGTGCCATCAGGTATTTGGTTTCGCCCAGACGGTCAAGCCAGCGACGGCAGAATGCCAATGTGCCAAAGTTCTCATTGACAACATTCAGCAAATGCTTGGCCCTTGGAAGCCTGTGAGGGTGAAGCAAATAGGACAATGTTGACTAAAATGGCTACTTGAACATTATGACATGGTTCATAATTATGGAACACACAAATGTTTCATAAATTACTAAAGGCTCCATCCACATGTATACAGATATTTTTGAAAACATATTTTCGCCCCAAGAGCATGCCATCCAATATTTTCGCCAATTAGGTGATAATATTATCTCATTCCATCTGTAGCTACAA
Source organism: Pangasius macronema (assembly GCA_037577455.1). Classification (NCBI taxonomy): domain Eukaryota; kingdom Metazoa; phylum Chordata; class Actinopteri; order Siluriformes; family Pangasiidae; genus Pangasius; species Pangasius macronema. The sequence goes on along the minus strand of CM074953.1, from coordinate 12,539,524 downwards.
ATACATCTGTATTGTTATGTGTAGTCTTCAGGAATGGCATGTAATTAAGAATTTCATTGTACTTTGAAGTTTGATTTGACTCGACCCATAAGTTATGTCAGATGACTCAAAAATAAGGTTATGAGCTGTGTGTAGATTGGTAGAAAATGAGCAATGTGGGGAAAAAACACAAGGTTAAAAGCTTGTTCATTCAATCATTCATTCATTCATTCATCTTCAATAACCAAAGTGACCAACACACATCGTGGACCAGAGCCAAATGCAGAAAAAACACGTTTTTAAAAATATCTGTGTAGGTGTACACAGGTTTTAAGTTACCCCACAGCTTCAGCCATAGTCTGACAGGTTGGCTGAAATGTGTTCTACCTGTGCCACTATGTGGCATGTTTCCAAATATAAAATAATGAAATGGATGGAAATTACAAGGGCAAGTCAAATGAAAAACCTTTTTTTTCCCCCATTTTGCATTGTTTACTGCAAATAAGTGTCTCAAAATTGCATCATGTTTAAGGTGTAGAAGGGGCTTTGGAAAAGATGGCTGGTATAACTCCTTCACACCCATGAACTGATTCCTTCTGAAACATTTGAAAATTTTCAAGTATGTAGAATTTCTAACTGCCATCGACCACTGCGCTTCAGATCAGTACCAGGCCAGGGCAGTCTTTTCCCTCTCCTCCGTGGTACGTCTCATGCGGAAGAGATGGCATTAGACTTCCCAATGGTGGAGAGATAAATACTACTGTTTAACACAAGGGAGTGAAATAAAACTGTAAGGAGGAATGGAGTTCATGGATAACTCACTCTCTCACACATGGCTCCAGCATGTAAGGTTATACGCATGTGTTTCGAAGAGAATTGATGTGTGAGAACCTCCATGACCAAAACTACATAAATGACCAACATTTGATGCTAACTAGCTGCTAGCTAGTAGCTGTAGTGTTTACAGGGCAAGGTTTATGCGTACTATAAAGCATTTGTTTGGACACAAATTAGTCAGGATAAGTCCTCAATATTGTTTCACAGCGCTTGTGGAAATTATAAACTGTAAAATTTTATAAAATTTTATAAATTAGAATATCTATAGAACACATTTTATGATGCGCTCTAGGTTATTTGTCTCCAATTATCAAAATATAACCATCATCAACACTGTTGTTTTAAGATATGTTGTCATGGCCATCCAATCATCCAAGGCTGAAATTCTATGGTTAAATTCAAATTTTGTCGAATGCAGCATTGTTACCTTGTTGCGTAGCAACTTTCTTGTTGCGGAAGATATTACCAATATTAGAAACTAATATTTAAAACAAAGTTTCTTTGCATTCTTTGCAGAACTACTCAGTAGTTTGAGGCTTTGTGTAACCAAGAATAACATCATGGCTGCACTGTTCTTTGCGATAAAACACTCCTTCTTGTGTTGTATTTCTTTACTGGCAAGTAAGAAATTTGGAAAAGTTTGAAGACTTGCCTGATTGGCACATGTCCAACTTCAAAGTTTTTCATGTAATGCGAACACTCCATGTCATCATGCACCATGCCTTTTCCAGTGCTTCCAAAAGTCTCGATGGCATACACCTCTCCCTCCTGTAAACAGTGGAGCAGTGAGATTTATCACAAAACTTACATGATTGATTGTCAAAAGATTACAGTTCAAGATTTTACTGGGTTTTACTGCGTAAAGTGCATTCATTTCCTGTGTTTCATTTCCTGTACGCACATATGCTTTGTGTCAAACTGTATAGTTACTTGAAGGAGGGTTAAGAGTGGGTTGTAAGCCCACCTCAGTTCTAACAAGCTGCCAGTAGCTGATAACCAATTGTAACAGATAATATGTATAGACACACCCTCAATAAAAAAGGCTTAGCTTTTTTTGCTCCAGGGGTTTAGTATGGCACTCATCAATATCAGTCCTCTAAAGTATGATATAGAATCTGAAAAAATGCTAAGCTGCTAGGCATGGACTATTTACTGCATTTATTATATAATATGATGATTTCACTAACTCCCAGGTACACCTGTGCTGATAAAGACTCTACCTCCACCAACAAGGGCACATGAATATTTTTGTGAAATAAATGAATAGTGAAATAAATAATTAAAGCAATATTAAAGCTGCAGTGCATTTGAGTATTTTTGTTACTTTTGAATAGAAATGTGATTGAGAAGAGGGTGATATGAGGAGAAAAACTACTTTATAATCTAACGTTCCTGAGCTGCTGCGAGTCGCCAGGACGGCCATGTAACAGTAATTCACAGTTAGCGGTGTGGGCCGGTGTGGGCGCATGTTTTCGTTCCAACCAAGCAGAAGCCACACGTGAGTCTATGGAAAGTCAAGGTCAACTGATTGAAAAGGTGGAATCAGGTGTGGCGCCTGCTTGATTGGTCCTTTGTGGATAAGACTGGACACCCCTGGTTTAGCTCCACCTGAATGTGATATGCTAAAACCAGTGGGCAGGTCTGAGGCTAATATCACAAATAAACCAATAAACTAATATGGAGTTACCCAATTATATAAAGGCATTCATTTTTCATGTCTATACACCATTCTACCATGTGGGAGTGAGGAAATGAATTTGTGCATAGTACTTATAAATCTTACTTTTAAGACTAAGACCATTTTTTTAGTGGAACCTCAATCGTTTTCAAATTATCACATCATAAGAAATGAATGAGGTGATGATGACACTAACCTCCATTCTAGTTGCTTCTCCACCCTTGACAATAGGCACAGTCTTGCCTGCATGTATTCTGTACTGTCCAATTGAGTGGCCATTGAGATTCCGGATAGGCTTAACTACGGGAAATTAAAAAACAACGCAACAAAACATTACTAACCTGTATTTGTGCCTAGTTTTATAGGCAATCAGTTGTACCATAGCACAGAAAAAGATACCTTGGTATGTCTTCCCATCTAACTCCACTTCATAAGACTCCATGACTTCCTGAATGGCTTCTCCAATGTCACAAAGACGGACATCAATTCCTGCACACTGATACACCCAGACACATATGCAATTATAAATTAAAGTATATATATTATATAGTATAATATTTAATGTGTGGAAACAAGCTACTTGTCCCAATACAAACTACCTCTAACTATCATCTATATGAAAACGGTATTTATTAATATCTCCTTGGGAAGGTTTACCTTGATTCCAGTATTTGTGGCATCTTTAACAGCTTCCAGCAGTTTATCATACTTTGGGTTGAAAGTGACAGTAAAGGCACAGTCAATAATTCTGCCTGCAAGACAAAAGTCAGAGACTACATTTAATGAAGGAAAAAAAATAAGATAACAAAAAAGAAACAGAACAAGCAGAGACACTATGCAGTTCTCTTATTCGCAACCTACAGACCATTAATGTGCGTGCCAAAGTCAATCTTGCAGACATCGTCGTATTGGAGCACCGTGGGGTCGCCAGCGTTCGGTGTGTAGTGAGCAGCACAGTGGTTGAGGGAGCAGCCGGTAGGAAAAGCAAGGCCAGCATTCAGCCCATTCTCTTTAATTAACTTCCTAGAGCAGTCCTCCAGCTTCTGGCTATGATGGTAAATATGACAGCAATGGGTTATATCATCAAAACAGGGCTGATTGATACTTTCACTAGTTTTGGATAGTACTAAATTGTGGAAGTGCCCAAAAGAAAAAAGTATTTTAGGGTGAAAACAAAATCGTGAACTTACCAGATGTCGATCATGGTCATGCCTGGTTTAATCCAGCTCATGACGTAGCTCCTGACCTGCCGATGCGCCTCTGCGGCCTGTCTGAAATCGTTCCAGATTTCCTCACTGGCCTGATTCAACACACGCTTCTCTTCACTGCTCATTCTCCATGCAGCATCACGCCTGATTGGAATACAGGACCAGGTCACCATGAACCACTTAGGATTTCCCAACATTATACAATATAAAAGACAACTAAAATGTGCGAGGCTTTGCTGTTGATGATCTTTACCCATCTTGTAAAGGTGGATATTCACATTCTTGGCCCTTGGGGAAAACTCCACTTGGATAAAGTTCACAGATGGGAATAGATGGAGGGTCTGTTTGAACCTTGCCTAAAAAAGACAAATTATGTAAATGAATTACTGGGCATTAACACTGTTAAATCAGAGCATTGAATCCATAAAATTATATAATAAATAACATACCACCTTTCTTCTTCTTCTTCTTTTTCTTCTTCTTTCCAGTCGATTCAGTTTCGTCACCATCTTTAAAAAAGATTTAACAAATGTAAGAAGCAAAATCTCCACGATATGTTGCTTCCACAGGAAACAATGGATCACCAGTATGCAATGTTAGGCAGAGTACTCAGGAAAATCACAACAAAACTATTAATTGAGCATGACATCACACGAAAAGAACAGACCATCCTCGCCATCTTCTTCTTTCTCTTGGTCATCCAAGGCCTGCTGCTCCAACTGTTTGATCACTTTATTGATATCAGCATCTCCTTCTCCATTTGCATTTCCTGTTAATTACAATCACACACAGAAACGTTAAAAGTATTGTGATTCTTGAGTGCACTGCTTTTTAATAATAGTTTTTAGGAGCTAACAGAGA
>CM074953.1:12519374-12534861 GCA_037577455.1 Pangasius macronema | reverse complement strand
ATTAAACTGCATAGTATCTGCACTAGCAATGTCATCAGCATGGCAAACAACCTTCTCATAGGAATAACGAAAATACAGCACTGACCAACAAAATAGCACCAGAATCACAATTTTTTGGTAAACATTAGCATTAGCTAACAACACTCACCAGAGGTTAGCACTGGATAAGTATAAGCAATATAAGACTAAGTTATATAAACGGTAGCTAATGAATAAGTAAGAAGAGTGTATATTGTAGTGAAGCCGACATTCGTTTGAAATGCTGGATTCTGTCAAATCCGATCCAGTCCACTGGTGTATTTTATTACATCGATGCCTGACTTTGACTGAGAACTCAGATTTTTTTTTTTTTTTTTGTGAACATGACACACCTTGCCTTAAAATCTGCCACCACCACACCTTTGATGTTTCACATCAACATAAATCAATGTTGATGTATCCACTTTGTCTGTCTAAAAAAGGATCATCAACTGGTGAACTGCGGTCTGGATGCGGACCCAGCAAGGATATCTGAAAACTGAGCCAAATATTTGAAAAATGTACTGTAGAAAAAAATTACTGCAGCTGACAAATATATGGAAGAAGGAGGAAAGGGAGGGGGGGAAAGAGAAAAAAAAACAAACAAACAAAAAAAAAAAACAAAAAAAGAAAAACAAGCTGACCACATCTCAGAGATTCCACTTTTCTAAAGATAAACCAGTGAGACGTCTGTGGCAGAACCTCTGTTGTGGCTTTTGTAAATTATTTAAGCTGAAGGAAGCTCATTGAACCAGAGACTAGTAGCTACATGGATGGAGACATCAGGTCAGAAAGGTAGAGGGGTTTTCACAGATTGGTCATTTTCTTTACCCTCTTGGGTCTGATTAGCAAACTGACCACCTGGCAAAGTCAGAGGTGGTAACGAACTTCAAAACCCTTCAAACTGATTTCTTATTCATAGCCATGATCTACTCACTAATGGTTATGTACTGAAGGGTAACTGCTCTTGCCATTCAGTCATGTCACCTCTTAATCCTGACTTTTATAAAACCAGGAATGTTATGTAACTAGTTCTTCACCAAGTTTAGCTGAAGACCTCTGATCTAAAGTGCCAGCTGGGACTTGAACTAGTCCTGAGCAGTAAATAAACACGACAGTAAGAGGGACTAGATGTGCTACATGCTACAGCAGTGTGTGCGCGCGCCACTGCTCATGCTGTGCAATTCTGACGGTTTTGTGTTGTGTATCATTTCTGTTATCTCTTTAGCTTGCTAGTTTAGTGCTTTGGACGCAGTCTGGGAACTCGCTGTCCCACTCAGTGCGGCCTGTATCAGTTTTACCGGTAGTACCGTAGGCTAGCATCTTTTACACTAACTAGCATTAGCTGCTTAAGCTAGCATATTTCACCATTCTAACAATCGACTGTTTTGTACAACGCTAACTAAAGAAACTAGTTAGACGACACTCAGCGGGAGACGAACTGCACTTCCGCTTAAGTAAAATAACTTCTACTGAATCAGCTCGGGACTGTGAGTCCTTGCGGAAAACTGTTTGTAGTGCTTCGCACGCTAGGTTAGCAGTGGATGTGGAAATAGCACGCAAGCTGGACGCCACTTAGAAAGGTTAGGCAGTTAGCGAGCACGAGCACAGGCACGAGCATGAGCACGACCTGATCTATCGCTGTTGTTTCTTTACCTACGACCGCCGCTTTACTCTTCTTCTTCTTCTTCTTTTTCTTCTTTGACGCGTCGTCGGCGTGATCTGTTTCGTCTTTCGGCTCGTGTGCGTCTCCGTTTTGAAGGATCTCCACTTGAGTCCCTTGCTCCGCCAGCTCCTGATCCGCCATGTTTGCTCAGGGGAGAGCCACAGCTCAGACACGTGGGAGAAGCCCTGAGCTGCTCGACATCAACACACCCGCTCCAGCCCAGCCGCGGACACACACCCTTCACGCACTGACGCGCAATATACAGCTAGGAATAATGCAGTAATAATAATAATCAGCACAGAGTTCGAGTTTATGCTATTGAAGGTATTTCCTGAGTCATTTCAAATGTAATTAAGAAGCCAACTGGAAGATACTTGACACCAAACTATATTCCTGATCATTCAGGAGCAGTTTTTTTTAATTCCTGTTGGTCTTTATCGTGATAAAGTCTATTTCACTTTTATAGTCATCTCTTTTTTTTTTTTTAAAGAAGCTCCATCGAGAAACTTTCCCATAATGCCACTTTTCCCCAACTTGAGAAATGAAGTGACATGCATCAGAAATCAGCTAGCCTACATTATGGCAAATATGGCCTCCTCTTTAGGATTATACTAAGGAAATTGCTTAAAAAATGTCCACTGATCAAATTATATTTACCCTGTTATTGTTTAAGACTTGATTTTGTGTACACATTTTTTATTTTGGATCTTATAACCCTGTATTCCTGTGCTTTTTTGTTTATTGCCCCATAGCATCTTGAAATTAGGTGTGAATGCATTTCACGTTTTGTGTGTGTGGTTTTTTTTTTTTTTTGTTTGTTTTTTTTTCCCGTTAGGGGGTCCACGGTTTGGTTTAACCCTGAAAGAGAATTAATTCAGCCTAATTTTTCATGGACACGACGTGTTACTTTTGAAAGTAAGTAAATGAAAGAAAATAAATGACTGCTGCAGTTGTAAGGAATTCCCAGAACAAAAAGACAAAAGTGTATTCCTGTCTAATGAGTCAAACATATAACAGACTACAAAAAAATATAGAGTACATTGATTTCCTAAAGTCTCAAATTTTCAATAAAATAAATGTAAACAAATTCTATATTACTCTTATGTAGCTACACTATATGGCCTAAAGCATGTGGACACCTGATCATGACCCCCATATGTGAGCCTTCCCTAAACCTTTGCCACAAATTTGGAGTCACACAGTTGTCTAGAAGCTCTGTGTATGCTGTAGCATTACAATTTTCCTTCAGTGGAACTAAAGGGCCCAAACACGTTCCAGCATGACAATGTCCCTGCATACAGAGCAAGGTACTCAGTGTGCTAAGGTTGGAGTGGAAAAACTCAAGTTGCCTGTACAGAGCTCTGACTCTGATTCCACATTAGTGGCATGCCTTTGGAATAAGATGTTCAACAAGAACATATGGGTGTCTTGGTCAGGTGTCCACTTACATCTGGCCATATAGTGTATCTCTTTATCATTTAATGTCAGTTTTCATTCTACACCTTCTCACTTTCCCTACTTTATCAATTCCAGCACATGTTTAATTATACATCTATGTCCTGTTTTACCTATACACAACACATTCTAATCTCCTTATATCATAATAAGGGGGAATGTCTTATTTACCCAGGCAGTATCTGATGCATCATTGGCTATCATTGTGCCAAAGAAACACAACTATTGTGATCTATTGTGATGTAGCAACATACAGTATTTTAATAAAGTGTATTAATTTTCACTAAACTTTTCCAGGCAAAAGATCGACTCTGAAATGAGACAGTTCACTTACTCAACTGTCATTACTCTAGATGTTCAAATAGATACAATATACACAATATTGTATAGAGAGTAAAGATTTAGAGTGTATTATTAATCGTTGTTTGGTAATTCCACAGCACAAGGCACAGAATTAAAGCTTTAAAAATTTTCCCTGATTGTGTATGACCTGCGGAGCCATGGCTCGAGAAAAATCCATCTGAACCAGAATTGATTTTCCACGGATCAACCTGAGCCAGTATCAGTCCACATCTATATAAAATCCAGTGCCTTATTTATTTATTTATTTATTTATTTATTTATTTAAATGAGATCTCAGTTACTTTAAGTCACTGGTGACAGATGGGCTGGATTGAGTATTTCAGAAACTGCTGATTTCCTGGGGTTTTCACAGCAGTATCAAGAGTTTACACAGAATGATGTAAAATCCAAAAAAAAAAAAGAGCAGCAGTTGAAGATTTAAAAAAAAAAAAAGACCAGGTGATGGTTTTTCTATCTTTAACTGGATTGGCTCAAGCTGACAGAAGGATTATAGTAACTGAAATAACCACTCATTACAACCATGGTGGGTAGAAAAACATCTCCGAATGCACAACATGTCAAATCTTGAGGCAGATGGGCTACAACAGCAGAAGGCCGTAAGTGTTTCCATTTCCGCCATCCAAGAACAGGCATCTGAAGCTACAACAGGCAGGGGTTCACTGGACAGGTGAAAAAGACCAGGCAATCTTTGAAATAGTCTTTGTGTCAGTTCAAACCAGTCTGGCCAGTCTCGCTGAAGCATACAACAACAACGCAGTGATGACATTCTTTCCTGTAAATGCACCCTGTCTGCATGTTATACAGGTTACAAGGGCTAATTTATTGTATAGTAGCTGCTTCTAATTAGGAAAACAATACATGACACAAAGTTTACTTTTAATTTAGAGAGTAACAGCAAAGAATGAGTAGATCAATAACAACAAAAATAATATAATTAAGAATAATAGTAATAATTATAACACAGACAATAACGACAATACTGTAATTATCTGATAATCTTAAATTTAACAGTATTTTTAATATCTATTTTTAATATCTAATCAAGTCATAACAAAAATTCTGAAAGCATGGTATGTTTCGATTTCAAGCGTTGCTGAATCACTGAAGGTGCTCAAGGGGTCCCAAAGGTCTTTAAAGCTCAAGCTCTCGTCCTTCATCTCTGAGGTGGAGAAGACATGGCAGATCCTTTTTCGCAATTGGGACTAGATTGTGTGGTCAAAGAATTGCACAGGATTATCAATAGATGTTGGGTGTATGTCTACATATAAATAACAGAAAGGTCATTCAAATAATGTAAGAGAAGTAAGGGAGGCTATGACAAATATACTTATAACAAATATACTTCTGGGAAATTCCTCACCGTTTGTCCTCATTTTGCACTTTTGGCTCTGTGGGATCTTTACCTTATATGGAGTTTTGTGGGCGTCACTAAATGCAAATAAGCTATGATGTGAACACGGCTGTTCGACATGCACACATCAGGAAGTCTACGTATGTGTTTGGGCTGATAAGGAATATGAACAATAAAACGGGCCAGTGAGTTTTGTGTTTTTTTTTTGGTTTTGTTTTTTTTTTTGTTCCCCTTTAGATTAAAAACATGCTAATATATATCTGGAAATATGTCTATCATACAAATTGTTTATAAATATTTTTGATTTAATGTTTCCGCCTTTTGTAAAAATGGAATAAAATCAATAAAAAAAAAGTTTATTATTGAACTTCGCACTTCTATGCAAAATCGTTTCCATGGAAACTCACACGTAGGCAGGAAGAGGAAGTAGAGTTCGTCTCGGTGGTAAAGTTTGTTAGCTAAATATAACCATAACAGATCCAACCTTGTCTGACAAGTAACGCTTTTACCGTTATGGGAAACACAGCCACTAAATTACCCAAGGAGCAGTTGTCGGAGTATCAGGTAAATATTAGATTTAGTGTGATTACTTTGTGTCAGAAAGCTAGCTCACTGTTAGCATTGGAAGCTATGACTCTAGTATACATTACAAAGTGGGTCTTGTTGTTACAAGTTTACAATATTTAAAAAAAAAAAAAAAAGTTGCTATTTGTTTTATAAATCCTTTTTTTTCCATAAAAGTGTAAAGGCAAGCCTTGTTTCCGGTATTAACCCCTCAGCCCATGTGAGAGCTGTAGAGTGCTAAAGGTACATTTGACACCGTGTAACTCTGCCGCTTTGTGTGTTTAGGAGCTCACATTCCTGAGTAAACAAGAAATTCTGCTGTAAGTAAAACAAACATTGAATCTGACTATTACACTCAAATACAGCCTCATTCTGAGTTACAGTCTTCATTCAGAAATATCTTAAGTGAATGTGCGTCACTTGAATAACTGATAAGAACTTCGTTTTATCGTAATGTTACCCAACAGCTGATGAACAGTATTCATCAACAGCCAATCTCCCACAAGTCATACATTAACTACAGCAGAGTAAAGTTTGTTTTTAACTGCTTGTGCTTCAACAATCTGTTGTTTAGGGCACACAAGAGATTCAATGAACTCCTGAACAGAAATGAGAGGCAACAACTCACTTCCCGGGTACCCATGGATAAAATTTGTTCTTTGCCAGAGCTCAAGGTGAGGGGGAAAAATCATGACTAGGTTTATTTTCCTCAACCGTAGTCACACAAAGTCGACTGTAATGTGACCTAAACTCATTAGTCTACGTGTACATGAGACATACAGGGACGACTCCTGTTGAATCAGGTGTAATAGTGCAGAGACAATATAATATGCAGGGTTGGGGACCACCCATTTAAATTACTGAAGTATAGCGTGTGAAATTTTAGTTGTCAGATCATCACAATCTGGCTTTGACAATGACCAAAATTCATCTCAGTAACCTGATATACAGTAGGCTTCAGTAATGTAATCACATTTGTCATAACCTCCCGTATGTAATTTGAAAGACCTTTCTGTCATTTATATGTAAACATACAGCCAATGTCTGTGGATAATTTTGTGCAATTATTATTATTATTATTTATTATTTTTTTGCCTACGATCTAGTCCAATCCCTTTCGAAAAAGGATCTGCCACGTCTTCTCCACCTCAGACATGAAGGACGGGAGCATAAGCTTTGAAGACTTCTTGGATCTCTTGAGCGCCTTCAGCGATTCAGCAACGCTTGAAATCAAATCACACTATGCGTTCAGAATTTTCGGTAAGGCTTAGTTATATTTTAATAACAAAAGTGCCTTTCTAAATAAAGTTTTTATGTTTATTCCCTCTCACTTGTGACACTTGTTAACCATTACAGATCATTAAAATTAAAGGCCAAATACACTCAATGCATTCATGAACACCTCTGCATTCATGCAGCAAATGCATGACATTTTGCAGATACAGGACAAGTGTTAGTTTTAACTTAATAACTAAGATTACATTTTCCCCCATTGACTACGACTATAGCTTGGTTGGTGCCAGACAGGCTGGTTTGAGTATTTTTGAAACTGCTGTGTCATAAACACCATTGTGTGTAAACTGTAGAGACTGTTGCGTGTGAAAATTGCAGGAGATCAGCAGTTTCTGAAATACTCTAAACAGCCATCTGACACCAACAACCATGCCACGGTCACAGTCACAGAGATCACATTTGTCCTACATACTGATGCTTGATTTGAACAGCAACTGAAGCTCTTGACCTGTATCTGCTTGATTTTATACATTGCACTGCTGCCACGTGATTGGCTGATTGGATAACAGCATGAATAATTAGGTGTACAGATGTTCATAATAAAATGACCAATGAATGTGTAATGATTTGTATCCTCTTTTTTCATGCTTTACTAACCATGCAGGTCACTAAAACTAGAGATCAAATATGTGAGCTGTAGTCTGTTTAGCTAAACAATAGAAATGAAAATAGAAATCGAAAATAGAAATTTTTGTGTGAAAGAAATATTAGAAATTGATTTAGTATTATTTAATCATCCCAGATTTTGACGATGATGGGACACTTGATTACGGAGATCTCGAGAAGTTGGTGAACTGTCTNCACACACACACACACACACACACACACACACACACACACACACACACACACACACACACACACACACACACTCTATCATTATTAAGTTACACCTTTTGTTCCCTTGCTGCTGTATGAGACTTAGAAAAAGCTGCTCGTATAATGAGCACAATTTTGTATTTACAGATTCTTGAGGAATCAGACATTGACAAAGATGGGACTGTAAATCTCTCAGAATTTCAGCACGTTATCTCCAGGTCTCCAGATTTTGTTAGGTAAGAAACCTAGTTTTACTGTATTTGATCTTATAACTTCAGATACCTTCATATCTGTTGTGTCATTTAGTAACTAAACATTGTACTTTCCAGTTCATTCAAGATTGTGCTGTGAACCAGGAACCAAAGACATCTTTTCCCCATCCAGCTTGTTTTCAACACGTGTGCACTTTGCTCTTTACCCAGCATTACTAATGTAACATGTTAAATGTGGTTGTTGTTTTTTACTCTATCTGTATTTCAGCTGCCTTTGTAATTGCAAAAATGTTCAATTTCTCTGCCCAACTGTAATTTCACACATTTCTGTTTGAACATGTATTTGTATATTTGATAAATTCTTGTACTTTTCCTTTATTTCCGTCCTGCTGAGTGCATAACAAAAGTGAAAGGTCCTTAGGCAGGAGATACAGTATTGTGTGTTGGTCATGATGGGACACGGTCCCTTGGAACTGCTGACACAAACGTGTTCCATAATCCACAGACGACATCTTCCACACTCATTCTACCACCTGCGAAAAACTCCACACGTTTTGGTTCGTCTGAACTGCATCTTGAACCATGACCTAACTGGCCATAGAGACCTATTTCAGACGGAAAAGAGGAGCTCATCAGATCAGTCCACCATATTTATTAGTCCACAATCTAGAAAGTAAAATGTCTTACCCCATCCCCAGGTGTAGAGATCACCAGTGCCTAAAGAAATCAATACATTTAAATAATTCCAACACCATCGGATTCAATCAAATATAAACAACAGGAAAGAGACGTGACAGAATCTTACTCGTGATGGCTGCTGTATGACGGGATCCACAGCTGACCTTGCTGATTTCAGACGCTTCTGATACATCCACTAGAGCCGGGAAAGCTTGAATTGAGATGAACACATCACTGGTGCCCTTATCTTCCTTTTTGTTCCCCTTCAGTTTGTCTTTCTCTATACAGAAACATACATACATCAGAAAGAGAAGCATACAGACTGCCAGAGAGAGAGAGAGNAGAGAGAGAGAGAGCGTGTATGTAAAATAAGAGTTTTACGTCTAACTCACCAATGCTTTCCTCTTCTCTCTGACTCTCCTCTCTGAGGCCTTTCGATGGCAGGCCAATCTGGCCACTCTCGTTCCAGCCCCATACGTACAGATCTCCGCCAGCTGTGCACATTAACACATCTGGTTAATCACCTCACCTTTGCATAATGCTTTACTACCTTTGAGGATGTTTTCATACCTGTTTACTGAATCTGAATCAGAGCAAACTTGATAATTTTGGTTTGTTTGGTATTTGCTATGGTTTGGTACATAAATAAATGAAAAAGTGAATTCACTGGCAGAGGGGCGTGCGGGGAAATGGACTTTAATTCACTGTTCAGAAAAAAAAAAAAGGTGAACAAATCTTCACCAAGTGCACACAGAAATCCCAACGATCACGGAGTAAATGATGATATAATTACATAACTAATTATAATAGTTTTACTAGTTAGTATAATGCATTATAATTATAACTAATTATATAACTAAAGTAATTTGTTTAAAACAGTTTGTGCATTGCATCCTGCATTGCTCTTTTCCTTTTGTTCGACAGCCCCAATAACCAGAATGCAGCACTACCGCTGTCATTCGGCTCAGTTTGCACCTCACGGGTCAGTTTAGCTGCTCGCATCTACAAATAAATCTGAGTCTGACAAAGCAAAGGTTAATCATTAGTTTTTTTTTTATAGTAGGTTCCAGGAACACAGTAATTGAATTGGAGTACTGGAACGTTATGCAGCATGGCGTGGTGATTATTTTCCACAATTAAAATTAATGGTTCATAGAACAGAGCATTTGTGTTGAGAAAAGCACAGCAACAGCTGATACAGACCAGCGCCATGTCATTTCTAATGTAAAACGGAATGCAGTGATAATGCAGTCTACATTATTAAGGTTTAGAGAAGTCACTAAAGATTTACAAGCTGCACATCTATAACAGGCAGCCCACAAATCAAAATACATACTACACTGACAACAATATCACAATGCACACTGAAATTCCATTTTGTGACATTAAATGCAACATAAGTTCTTTTAATGTATTATTATTATTACTATTATTATTATTGACAATTTAAATTGTATTCACAAAGACTAATTATTTTTAATTAATAATAAAGAAGGTCCAAGTTACAAAATCTCCCAACTTTGCCCTAAACATTTTTGACAATTTCAGCAGGAATTCCAATGGTTTATTATTTCTGAATTCTAACAAGGGCCTCAATAAATAAAAGATTTTTTAAAAATTATTTCTCTGAAAGTGGATATTTTATTTGTGGAGATTTGTTTGAGCTCCCAAATTCATGCTACTTGTTTACAGTGAAAAAAAAAAACACAGACAAAAGAGAATTCTCCAAAGGTATGTGTAAATTAATCTGAAATAAAAAAAGATATTTAAAGACTGTCACTAATCTACAGTTCTTATGAAACACTATGAATAGTTATGTAGAAACTGTACTACTGGAATTGAAGGAGGAGTTTCATACTCACCACTGATGCACGCTGAGTGCCAGCCTCCTGCAGCGACAGATTTCATCGGGACTCCCCACAGAGCCTCTACAGCTCGAGACTCATCCCCGCTCACCAGAGTGCCATGACCCAGCTGACCATGACTGCCAAAGCAACAAGATAAGCCATGGCAACTTTACTGTCAGCTCATCCATTTAACAGTGTGTGTTAAGGGGCATGGTGCAAGAAAAGGCAAGAATACAAAGCTATGCAAATGGGAAATGGGGAATATCACAAGTGTGTAAACCATGTGTAAGCATGGGAAAGGTAAAAGGTCTGCAACATTGAGTAAACAAGAAGTAAAACACAAATGGACATTCTGCTATTATAGAAAAAAACGGACAGGATGGGATGTTTTATTCCTCTTAAACAGCATCAAATTAGCAACAATTAATATTGTCAAATTTTTAACCATTTTAGTTATCTTTAATGTAGTAAGTCCATGAGACAACTTAATTTCTATTATCACTTATGTTACAGCAGCTATAAAAAGTCTTTCCCTCACCAGCGTCTCTTTCTTCTCTATCCTAAAGTTCATAAAAACAAGAAAATGCAGTTTGTCATGTTACCTACTTGACTTACTGACCATAACTGTTAAATAAATATCTCCTTACAGAAAGCTTCACCTTATAAATAATTACATGTGATGATAACATATTGGAACAAGCACATTAATACAAAATTAATCAACACCTTCTGACCAATCAGATTTACGAATTCAGTGCTGTGGGCACAATTATTTGACTAAATGCTGTTTAGTAAGAATACTCAAGAAAACTTGAACAACTAGAAAACAATTTTAGATCTTTTTTTTTTCTTTAGGATATTGGCTCTCACCTGCCATGTCCCCAGGTGTAAACAGTCCCAGAGGCCGTGAGTAGAACAGCGTGTTCAGTGCCCAGTGCAAGGCTCACTGCCTGCAGATGAGGAGAGAGGGGCCGAAAAAATGGAGGTTTGGAGGCTATATATCCCCCTGGGACCAGCGGTAACTGTAGAGCATTCCCTTTGCAATGAAATACATACCACAGTTAGATATGGGCTCTGAAAATACTAAAGCATACAATGCAATATTCATAGAATGCTTTTACGTTTCAAAACAGTTTCACTAAAACAGAGCTTCTCAACCCAGTCCTGAGGGACCCCCAGCAGCCAGCCCATGCTTTTATACAGCTAAAACCACATCTGAAGCCTGTAAAAAGGGCTATTCAGTGCTGATTAGTTGAGCTCTGGCTTGTTACAAAGTGGACGTACAAATAAGGGCTGAATTAAAGCTCTCAAGGACTGGATTGTGAAGCTCTGTACTAAATTCCCTGAGGATTTTCAGCTATTCAGGTCATTCTGAAGCAGTGTTTCCCACACATAGGTAATATTTTGGTTCTGTGTCAGGTTATCCTAATGACTGCCCAAGCAGATTATGCCGCTTGAGTCATATCCACTGCCCAGTGTTCCTGGGATAGACTCCAGATCCACTGTAACCCTGACCAGGATGAAGCAGTTACTGAAGAGAACGAATGAATGAATGAATGAATGAATGAATGAATGAATGTTCTAAGCCACCGATTCTCAAAGTGGGGTCCAGGAAGCATAACCAAGGAGTCTGCAATTTAAAAAGATTGTTACTGTGCTGAAAATCCCAACTCAATCTTATGCACATATTAATATTATATGTATTTTTATAGTTATTAGCCATTGATTGGTCACTTGGTTTGAATATGCTTAATCCAAACCACAATGGAATCACGTGAACTTGGACCCAATGTGTCCTGCTGGTGAAATTCCCCAGAATAAAAAGCTCTATGGCTTCAGTAAATAACCAGAATATTATTGTACAAATGTGAATATTGAGTCTGCACTGCAAAAAATGACTTCAAGCAGAAATACCTTAAATATAGTCAAATGTATCTAATATTTCCTATTATAAGTTTACAATAAACCGAATATTATTAAACCTACTTCAAGCCATTTGTACTCATTTCAAGCTTGAAACAGTCTTGTTCTATTGGCAGATCATTTTACTTATTTTAAGCATTAATTTCTAAAAAGAATCAAACTTTATCTGCCAACAAAATAAGAAAATGACAATGAGTAATAATGTCCAGAAATAGGTTTAATGATCTTATATTTGGTTTATTGTAATCTTATAATAAGAAACACTCGATAAATTTGACTATATTCAAGATATATACCTAAATTGTGCCTTTCACTACTTATCCAAGACACTTGAGAGGGATTCAGAGCACACAGCACTGGATATAATCACATTACCGGTCTTTTCAGTGGTGTTTAGTTCTCCACTCCAAACAAGCTCTCTGCTGTTTCTGTGTAAACTCCAGCACTTGACAGTGTGAGTAAAGCGGAGGGTTAAAACGCTCTCAGTGAGGAGAGCATCTTCACATCCTTCACTCTCCGACACCAGCACACTGCTCTCTGGCCCATGCACACACACACCCTGGCGCTCACCGCCTGCAGGGTAAACATGAACCTCATGAGGGAAAACATCCATTCATTCATTTAATTTTTATCTTTTTAAAGGTGCATTTCCTGCCACCTACTGGGCTGGAATGTGGAGCACTGTTGATGGAAATTAACACAAACAAACAAACAAACAAACAAAACCCTAAATCCTATTAATCAAGCCTGTTATTGTTAAATAATTTATAAGTGCGTTGTAAACTCTAAACTGTTTGGGGAGCATTATTCAATATAACTTTAAGTGACATATCTCCAATAATAAATATATTGGAATATATAATAAATAAATTCTCCTACTAATTGAGCTCGTTCTCTTTCATATGCTCCACAGTTTAATATCACGTTAATATCATTTATCATCATAATATTTACCACAATTACCAGATTCATGTTTAATAATGATAATCAAAAGTGTGTGATTGACAGTAGTGTGAGTCCAGTGCAGAGACTAGACAGTATTGTTTCCTGCTTCTCTTCCGGTTGCAGCAGGCTTTTGAATGCTGTATAGTTAATGCAGACCATTTGGCAACAGAATCATTAAAAGCAAGCCCTCACCGCTGATGTGGATCACAGCACTTCGGCTCCAACTTGCAACAACTTTCTGTATCTCGGTTTTTTGTTCTGGGCTCAAACCTGTTCTGCTAAAAGTCTGAGCACAAGTACACAAAGAGTCCAGCACCACCGGCCTGAGCACTCTAATGTCCTTCTGCTCATCTTTTTGATGGGGGGCTATTTGTCCAAAACCATTAAAACCAAAACCAAACCAGTTCACTGACATGAAGCTCCTGACAGAAACCAGCCACTACTGCTTTCATGAACAGAATACTTTCCACCACTGAGTTACAGGAACAGTGTGAACTCAGCAGCATTGGTGTCATTTTTTCAAAATAAAAGGGTATTACGAGTTAATAAAAATCTGATAAAATTAGATAAAAGTTGCACCAATTCGTTCATTCATCAATCATCCATCTGCCTCCATATCGTGGTCAGGGTCTGGAGGAACACCAGGAGTGTAGCGGTTTGGGGACGCCACTGGATGGGACGCCAGTCTACTGCACACACACCTTCACACCTACAGGCAATTTCAGTGTAGCCAGCCCACCTACCTGCATGTTTTTATGAGGTGGGAGGAAACCAAAGAACCCAGACGAAACCTCCATGGACACTAGGAGAACTTGCAAAACACTGCACAGACAATACTCGCACACAGGACCCCGAGCTGTGAGAGAGCAGCGCAATCTGCTACACCAGTGTGCCAGTTATAATATGATAATCCTTGCTTAAATAGCTACTATGAAGTGGAGTAATAAAAATGTCTCAACAAAATAATTAAGTTGGAAAAAATAATAAAATCACATTTCTAATGGCCAAATTACATATAAATTCACATACTTTTTTTTTTTTTTTTTAATCAAAGAAAATTTTGCATATCCATGGTAGTTTTTTGGTATGAATATTGTCTATTGAACAACAGAATGCGTGTTACATTTATTCTAATAATCTTACAAGTTATTTAATCAAATGACAGCTATGGATCATATATAATATTTATTCATCAACTCAATTCACATGTATTATTATTATTATTATTATTATTATTATTATTATTATTATTTACCAAATATATAGGTGCTGCTCTATTTTTGTTCATTTATGTCAATTATAGAAAGGTTATTGTAAATGTATTATTTGCTGAAAAAAAGTACAGAAACCATCACAGATATTTGAAAGAATTTCACAACAAATACCATGAGAAACCATAGGCATACCATTAAAACCATTAGCATTACCATTACTGGTCCTTAATGGTATCTACTAGGCATAACATGCCACCAGTAGAAGGCAACAAACACACAGGGACCATTACAGTTTCCATTAAAACCAATACAATTCCCAGTATAACCATTAAAACCATTAAAATTTCTATGAGTTGTTTTTTTTCAGTAGGGGATGCTTCAGCCTGTTTAGATTACGAAATAAGACTTTAAACCCTGATCCTTTAGGTTAGATGTAAAAGAGAAACTCTGCAAAAAGAGATAAGGTCTTTAATGTTAAAGGTTTGTGAAACCATTCGACTGCTTCCTGCTTCACACTTCCGTCTCCACACAGCAACGAAAAGCCACAACACAAACACAAAGCCACACACAGGGCAGTGCCTGCAGAGAGTCATGGTAAAGGGCTCTAATTTCTCACACTGAAAGCGTCTTTACATGGAGCACTGTCTTTTAAACGCTGTGTTGTTTACAGTTTAGTCTTGAAAATTGTACCAGATATAAACATATAAACTAATCACATGTCTGTTGAATGCAGTTAGATCAGAGAGACGTCTGACATGCAGACACATTTAGCTCGTTAGTGTGGAAATAAGATGTTTTCCAGCAGATTATGAAGTGAGCTTTGCTTTGCTCTCTTGCTGTATTCCAGGCTGAAGTGGAGGAAACACTGAAGAGGATTCAAGCACACAAAGGTGTGATAGGGACAATAGTTGTCAATGCTGAAGGTAACACACCTGCTTCTTTTTGCCTTTATTTATTTAATCAGTACAATAGAGAATCACTTTTTATTTTATCATTACTATCATTACTACTTATTAAGTCTAAATGATTTTCCTGTACAACGCTGATGCGAATCTGTCCCTTAATGAAGTGAAGTGACTTTGTGGCCAAGTGTGGTGACCCATACTCGGAATTTGTGCTCTGCATTTAACCCATCCAAG
>CM074953.1:12486442-12511305 GCA_037577455.1 Pangasius macronema | reverse complement strand
TCAATGTGACCAAATCCTTGTAGGTATGCGTGTGTGTGTGTGTGTGTGTGTGTGTGTGTGTGTGTGTGTGTGTGTGTGTGTGTGTGTTTCTGGCAAGATGGACTTCTTCAAAGCCTGGGGATGTACCTGGATGTCACTCCATTAGGGCTGCACCTATAACAGACTGCACAAGATAGCTGAAGCTGTAGAGCAGTACAGAAAGAAAGGATATAGCCAGGTCTATTGTTAACACCTTCCAAAAGTTTACTTATTGTGAATCTGTAATTACAGAATCATGTGTTTAAGACCACTACATGTTATTCAGACAGCTTTCCTGATATTCTTATATCTTCCTAGCACTTCCTTTCAATAGCCATGATTAAGGGTCTACCTAAGCTACGTTTTACTTTTGAGACAATTCAGTTTTGTGCTGATTTCTTTCTGCTGCTTTAATTCTTATATACAATGAGTCAATGCAATCCTGCATGGCCACCAAATCGTAGGATCTGCTCTAATGAACTGATCTCATTCTTATTGGTCACTTTAAGAACCTAGTCAGCAATTCTTGCAACAGGTGGAAATGTGCAACAGCAGAAAATGTGCTGTTTCGAACGGAAAATACACTCGAATGCATCAGTCATATTAATTAAACAGGATGCTGCTATGTGGCACTGTGTGCAGTAACACCAAAAGTGTTCCCTTTTAAATATTTACTACACAGGTGAGTCAAATGAAAACCTTAAACGTGCAACATAAAGTAAAGAAACAGTATATTAAATTTCTAGTTGTAAAAGTAAAAATGTGCTACTGATCTAGTGTGCACAATAGCCAGTGCACAATCTTAAACTTGATATATATATATATTCCTTCATGCTCTGGTTAGAAACTGCCAACAATCTCCCCACCAGCTTTCCTGTGCTTTAGCAGTGGCAAGCCATGACTACATGTTAACTTTTTGAATTGGCTGCACTGTCACTAGAAAACCTGGAAAAATAAAACATTATAGCACTGAAATAAATAAGGCTAGGTCCATAATAATATTCTTAAAAAGTGTTAATCCACAGAAGTGGCACAATTAGTCATGAAAGAATGAAAAGGCTTTGTTTGTGACCAACTGATCAATAAGATGTTTTTCTTTTCATCTGCAGATCATTAGATGATTTCTTGTCTGCCTCCTGACACCATGAGGAAAAGATGAACTTTTATTCATCAGTAAGCCACTCGGGATTATACCTGTAAAGCTTGTTACTAATGTTAATGCTACAATTATTGTAGACTTTTCTGTGAGTCATGGGGATGAATAAAGATTTTGTCACCAGGCCTCTTGCTGTGACTATTACAGGAAAAGATTGATGTTTTTTTGTTTTATCATTATAAGCACTGACAGCAACATCAAATTTGATTTTCAGCTTCACTTTCTCTATATAGGTGTGACTGTGATCTTTTTTCGTATTAGCACAGGATGATTTCCTTTTTTCTCACATGTGAAGTAATATTGTAGAATTGTGCAGCACTGATTAAAGCATTCACACTGGAGAGCACATAACTGTCCTGGGAACAGGTACCAGACACTGAGCTGGTCATTCTACACTCTTATCTGAAACAGCTCTTAGGGGATAAAACATGCTGTTCAAAAACCACAGAACGTTACCGGTGTGATATCTGACAGTATATCATTTCCCCCAATGACACACAGGGTTCTTGTGCACCTTTGACAAAGCTGCTGTGATGCGCTATGATAATGTGATTACTGTTATTACATTAAGTCCACAGTGTGTAATAGGGATTCACCAGATGGTTGAATAACTCAGCTGCAGCCTCTTGAAAGAGCAAATCCTGAGTGAATGGGTGTGCTGTGTGTGTGTGTGTGTGTGTGTGTGTGTGTGTGTGTGTGTGTGTGTATTTAGATTCATCTAATGATCCCACAGGTTGTGGGCTCATTAAGTGTGATCACAGACACACAGGAGGATCAGGCAGGATCAGGTCACATGGGTTTAGCAAGATCACAAGGTCAAAAAGGTCACCTGGGATGATGTGCCCCCAGCTGTCTAATGACGTCATCGGTTTCTGTGTTTTTCAGTTCTTTGTTTCTTTCCTGTTCACTAAAGGAATAATGTAGCATTTTCAATCTAATTTCTAGTCACCACATATGCAGTGTGTCTAATTACTACAGCCAAGAATTACATTTATAATGGAAGTCTAAGCTGTTGAACGTCAGTAAAATACACACTAATACTTTTCAAATGCAAAACTATTGTTACGCCCTAACAAGATGAAACAGGCATGAGAGAATTTTGATTTAGCACAGCTGTTTAGATGAACAGTAACACAGAAGCAATACAGTAAAAAGGCATCTGGGTTATTTAAAGTGCCAGTAGAGTTTGAAATATGTTACACCTTCTGTCAAATCTAATGAAACCAACAGTTTTGGATTAATACAATAATAATAATACAGAAAATAATAATACGGCTAAATAATACAGAAAAAAAGAGCATGTTATCAACTATGTAGAATTTTATCAATGCCATTTTGCCCATCACAGCTTTGTCATGTTTAGTTTGCTATAGCAACAGTCTTTTCCCTCTGTCCAGTAAGCCTCATGTGGCACTGAGGGCATTCTACTTCCAATGGTGAAGAGCAAAAAAAATCATATAAGATTAGCCAATGAAATAAAACTGTACAGAGCTACTAGAATAGAGCGATGCCAGCAATGTGTTTATGGGATGGGGCATAAACATATGAACATATGCATTTGTTGAGAGCATTAAAATTTTTTCACCATACATGGCATGATAAACTAAATGATAGAATTGAAACCATATCTACACAAGTTTATACACACACACACACACACACACACACACACACACACACACACACACACACACACATATATTTTCTGTTATTTTGTCCAAGCAGGGAAGGGAAATGTGTTGACATACATGTGTGATTATCACTGACAGATGAACTGAAAAATGATTAATTGATCCTGTAAAAAACGAGCACAGTGATAATCTCAGGGGTCATTTTCATATTGTGTAAAATAGAGATATACATATGATCTTTGATGATATGATATTTAGTTGGAATGCTGGGGTCCCTGGTGGACTAGTGGTTAGGCCACAACACTCTCACCGCTGTGAACCAACCCCAGCCATTGGGGTTGCGTGCAACGGTGCGTTCTCAGTGCCAGTCCCAAGCCCGGAAAAATTGGCGAGGGTTGCGTCAGGAAGGGCATCCGGCGTAAAAGCTGTGCCAAATCAAATACGCGGACCAATGATCCGCTGTGGCGACCCCTAATGGGAGCAGCCGAAAGGGCGATTCGATCCGATTTAGTTGGAATGCTCCCTGTAACATATAATCAGATACCCCACTTTCTTTAATGATACACAGTATGACCTAAGCATAACATTCAGTATCATAGTCATCCCTCTTCTTCTCCCCATGGTGGAAAAACTGTGTGTGAATGATTAAGAGAAAATAACCCAGGTCAGTCAGGAGCTGTGTGAAACGAGCAACCATACTGAGGCTGTTAATGTGACCTGCTGTCAGAGTATACACACATATACACAGGCAGGGTTATCAGGAACTTCTCTGTAGCCATCACAGCTTTGCTAACTTCCTGTATATATAGAGTGAAGGGTCTGTCAGAGAGAGAGAGAGAGAGAGAGAGAGAGAGAGAGAGAGAGAGAGAGAGAGAGAGAGAGAGAGTGTGCGTGTGTGTCACATTTAATGCTACCAGTTTGCTAGTAGTTCACACAATCATGGCTTCACCTCCCTTCCTTTGTTCTTGCTGCTTTAATCAATATTCAGCCACAGAGTCTCGAGAGAGCAGAGGCTCACTCTCCAGCTGTTAGAAAGGATGTAAAGGTCTGTATGTGGGATTTTCAGACAGAGAGGGTTTATATTGATCTGAATGTGTGTGGTTTCTTTCCTCTGTGTGTGTGCTGACAGCCTGCTATGGCATATATATATATATATATATATATATATATATATATATATATATATACGGTACTTGTATATTAAATCTACAGTTATTATTTAAATGGAAAAACAAATGTTATTCCCTTAAGCATACTGTTATCACTTATCAATTCTGCCTCAAGTCTGTTTTCAGTCTTGTTGACAACAGAGACTTGTTACCATCGCAATCCTGGAGCATCAAATCCCCTGCAAGCTTCTTATTCTTACCCTCTCACAGTTTATCTTAGGAAACGTAACAGTGTGGGTGTGTATCAGTCACTTGCCATAAAACACATAAAGGATGGCAGGAGGGTGGAGAGATGTTGCTTTTTTGTAAGACTTGCAGAAGTTTTTTGGAGACACACTTGCTCTCCTCTGTTCTCCTCCCTGCTTCTTCACTCCTCAGGGGTTTGGGTTTGTCCTGGTGTATCTTCTCGTCAGCACATTTGGATGGAAAAAGAATAGTGCAGTTTTGCAGTTTCTCTCTCTGGCGTCTGGTGTATATGGACATCCATTGCCAGGCTGGGTTAGTTGTCAGAGCTTGGCCTCTGGGATTGTTTTACATAGAGCCAGCAGTAGCTCAGCACCTCATACACACACACACACACACACACACACACACACACACACACACACACACACATGTTTGTGTAATTATCTTTGTGAGGAACTTCAACTGACACTGACAATTATTAATAAAGTTAATTAATGCTAATGTCTACTCATAACCCAGTGACTTAAAATAAACCTTTTGGCTCTTTCTTTTTTTTTTTTTTTTTTTTTGTAAAAAGCTGCAGTTTTTACAAAATAAGTTTTTGTAAAATAAATAAGAGCAGTTATGAGGATTAGGCAAATGTTCCCACAAGGTCAAAACTGTCAGATATTCCTATCCTTGTGTCCCCATCAAGATATAAATATAGATAGATATACACACACATACACACACACACACACACACACACACACAAAACCATTCTCTATGCACTTGGTGGTACACCATTTTGAATGAAGCAAGGGTCCATGATCACAAAATACACATCATTACTATGAGGTTGTACAATATTAACATTTTGTGTATTTAAGTACAGATTATGTCTTCCATCATATCTCTCTCTCTCTCGCTCTCTCTCTCTCTCTCTCTCTCTCTCTCTCTCTCCCCCCATATGTCAGGCGTGTAATGGTACTTGACAAGAAGATGCTTATCTTTAATGCAGAAATGTACAACAGTAAGATGATAGATAAAGAGAGAGAGAGAGAGAGAGAGAGAGAGAAGAGAGAAGAGAGAGAGAGAGAGAGAGAGAGAGAGAGAGAGAGAGAGAGAGAGAGAGAGAGAGAGAGGAGGTGAGAGAAGTAGGGAAAACACATTTTATATGTCACTTTCTGGATGCTGTGACCTCTGCTATCACACTGTCTGCTCACACACACACACACACACACACACACACACACACACACACACACACACACACACACACACACACACATTTTCACACCCGCAGACCTATTCACAGTGGCAAGTCATATATACACACTTGCCCTTAGACTAAGAAATGACGTCTGAGTCAGAAAGGAAACCATGGATCGATAGTACTCTCGTCTCCCTCATTACTGTTCCCAGTGGTGCAGTGGAGCATAACACACACACACACACACACACACACACACACACACACACACACACACACACACACACACTGCAGTACTGGAGATCTACTCTTTTCATCTTTCACTCAGAGCTGACACTGGCTTATACAACATCATTGTAGATGAACTTTCTATATTCCTCATACTCTCTTCCTGTGAAGAAACAGATAGGTCTATAATGGGGGCAGTGCAGGGGGGAGAAGCTGAGTTATATTTCAGAAATATGTGAATGCTGTATGAATGCTTGTCAGTATAACGTGATCCTGGTGCAGTCTTTAGGTTTTGTCTCTGAACCGGCAGTATCATGTAAACAGATATTAGAGTCGAACATTTTTAAAAGATTAGGAAAAGAATTGAGCATTTTTATACAATTATTTCTTTCCTAGTTACTTTAGGTTGCTTGATTATGCTATTTAGTTCACTTAAGTAAGCCAAGTAAGTTTTGTATGAATAAAAGAAAAAAGAAACAATAAACAGAAAAAAAGAAAAATGTGGATGTGGAATGTGAAAAAGGAAAAGAAAGTGCACACTCTGCCAGCTGTCTAGATCTCTAATATGTATATGTAAGTGCAAAACACACATGCTGCATATCTTTCTGTATGTCTTTCTAAAGAAGGGAGTGTTCATTAGTTGATATATATGAATTCTTTCTCTTGCTGGTGCAATACACGGACAAGTACTATACGAAAAAGACTCGATTTACATATCGTTCATAGAAGGAGAAAGACCTGTGTGTGTGTCACCACTATTTGCTAATCTGTAACCTCATCACTACCCATCACTACATATCTCTCCAACTCATCCTCTAGGGCTCTGTTCACTCCCCGAGCGCTACCTCTCTCTTGCCCTGGGCCCTTGGCTCTGCACCAGAGTGTGAAAATCAGTGTTCGAATACTAATGTCATATGACTATTTGAGGGCACAAGCCTCTATTCTGTCCGCACAGTGATAGGGCGAGTATTTTCCTGTGAAGAGAGCTTCTAACCCTCTCCGTCTGCTGAAGCCGGCAGCAGATGGTGAATTAGCACCAATTAGCCTCAAACTCAGTCAAGTCTCACCCTGATCCACTCGGACGTTGCTGCAAAGGGCCGGGGAGATTTTCCAAAAAAGCATCAGAGCCAAGAGAGCATTTTAACTACTTGAATGATTGTGTAAGTGATGTTCTACCATCTAAATATCATCTCTAGGCCTTCTTTTCCCCACTGCACAAGCTACTGGACCTTTTGGCAAAAAAACAAAAAAAACTGGAAGTGTATTTTTTTTCCATTGATGACTTATCCAGTACCAAAGGTTCCAGCCATGTGATTTTTGGTCCCTGCTCAAGATGCCAATGTACCAATGTGTACCAAGGTACCAATTTGAACTAAGAGAGGCATGGTTTGCCACAGCTCAGCAACAAATGCGAACCCAGGATTGTGTGTGTGTGTGTGTGTGTGTTTTCCATCACTGTGAAAGTTTGTAGGTTACAGGGGCATGAAATAGTACTTGGGAAAATTTTGAAATAAAGCCAATCATCCGTCCGTTGATGTTAACAGGCTATGTTTCTTTAGTAAACTGCATTTCTTTAGCATTTTACTTTTGCTGATTTGTATGCTGATGTAGTGAACTTCCCACACAGTGTGTGTGTGTGTGTGTTTGTGTGTGTTCGTGTTTTGGGGTCTGTTTACACGGTTATGTAATTAGAAATCACTTTTTGCAGAGATGTTTGTGCTTACATACAATGCTTTAAGAAAAAGCCTAAAACACAAGAAGCCATACATCTGTGACTGAATCTCAAATTCATTCACTAGGTAGGGTGTTCAGCTCCATTAAATTATATACTATTTAATGTGTAAAAAAAAATAAATAGGAGGCCAAATGGTATTTGTAATTAAAACCAGATCTGGAATTACAGTTTAAAATTGTGATGTTGCCTCTTTCATCTGCCAGAAAATGTACTTTTGTAAAGTTTTACTTTGAAAAAGTCTGCCAGTGAACATAAGTTGAGTTCAGTCAAAATAAAACTATCACGAAAATTGTTATCTGTAACACACCAAGCAGCTACACAGAAATCTGGATGGAGATGTATATTTAGATCCCTAATGAGCAAGCCACAGGATACAGTGGCAAGGAAAAACTCCCCGAGATGACATGAAGCAAAACTTTTTTTTTTTTAGAAAAATCAGACTCAAAAGGGAACTCATTCTCTTCTCTGAAAGCCAGTAGTGGGATTATAAATCATTACTCTTAAACTGTATACTGAAAGCATGTTCATGGTCTTTATGACTACAGCAGATGTTCTTAGATAGTAGTTTACAGTATCCCGGTGAGATTATATTGAAGCAAAGGTGAGTCTTTGACATGAACTACTGGTAGTGAGCAGTGACTCCAGCCAAAGACATTAATCAGGACCATTCTGTGATAAGTACGTATGATCACTGGTCATTCAGCATGGGTACTGGGCTATGGCACAGTTCATGTTATGGTCAAAATAGCAAAAATGTGGAGGATTATGGGTAATTGGTAGAGCCTAGCCAAACAGCACCACCCAGTAGAATAGTGCTATTATAGTACTCAGGCATGGGATTAACATCAGTCTGTTGTTGCTTGCACAATGTGCAACACCATGTACACAGATACTCAACAAGAAAACAGAAAAAACAGAGTATCTAGATTGGTGGTATCGTTTGTGCCTCAAAAGCATTGGGAAATATGGAGCCAACATTTATGTTGTACATTTTGTTCTCCATTAGCACGCTCCCTATTTCCTCTTCTGTAAGACTAAATAACCAGGAGTCAATTTCCATATAATACCTCAGAGAAGATCCACTCTTAAATCTTTATCATTCCCACCTGACACTACATGAATGTTTTTACTGTTTCATTCAGATCTCTTATTCTCTTTAGGGAATAGCAAAATGTTAATTCTGGTCACCTCTACTTTACCTAGACCTGCCCTGCAGGCATTCACCGTGATCCAAAAATCTTTGTTTCAGCTCTCAGAAGCTGTGTATTAGCAGTGGAACAGAACCTACACACACCATAAACTCAATAGCTTAAGATCCAGAAAGTTTTAAACACANTCTCCATAGAAGCTGTTTGTGTCGGGTTACAATATAATGTGCAATGAATGGATTTCAACATGTAACTAGTGCAATATGGACTGCTGTCGGATTACAGTCTCATAACAAACGCCTGCTGTTAAAGGTGCAATCAGCGGGTTTAAATCAGCGCACTCTGCTGAGGTTCTGCTCATATCCTGGTAGCTGTCAATAAAATCTGCTGAGAGGAAAAAATCCAGTGTCTGTGATACCCGAGGCTTTGCAAATGGCAGAAAAATCAAATGATGTCCATCACCAACATCCAGCCAATCAGTATAAAGAGGTATCTCTTGCCTGTCACTTCAGAAAGATTTCAGGGGTCCGAGTCTAGCCCTATATTTTTCACAGAACTCAAAGAGGGGAGGAGTTGCAATTATTTGGAATTTGAGTTTTGAAACATCTAGCATTAACTAAAACATCTAGCTTTAATCGCACTCTAAGAAACATGTCTGAATACCTTTAACTGTACTAGCATTAGTTAATGTTTGGTATATATGAAAACCTTTTATTAGATGGCTACAGTTCTGCAGTTCTATTGTAATTTACAGTAACATGATATCCCTGGACTCAGTGTTGCTTTCTACATTTTATAGCATGAACTTTCACCACTGGAATGCTTTTGGTGTGATGATGTTTGATATTTGAAAGATTTAGATTCAAAGATACACACTTATTTCTTCGAGCTGAACATCTATAAGAAAAAAAGAAGCATTTAGTTCGTCTTGACCTCTCAATAAAATTTCACTTTTTTCTCACCAAACATTAGAGACCTAGTTTAGGGTGTGTGTGTGTGTGACACACACACACACACACACACACACACACACACACACACACACACCAGGCTCACTAAAGAAACCCCATCTCTCATCAGAGTATCAGACTGTGGTCTTTGTGCCACGCAGAACCGCCTTCCCTCACTCAGATTGCAACTTTTGAAAGTGAAGAAACACCACCTGGTTTAACACACAGTCTGCTGCACGCTGATCTGATGGACTGCCGCTGGGGAGTGTGGACACCACGGCTACTCGGTAAGATCTAGGGGCTTGCTCTGTCACCAACTGTTGGTGTGTGAAACAGCAATGGGCCTGAGATACAATTGTTTTAACACGGTTCTATAACTATGCCATTCTTAGCCTTCCTCATTCGTGTTTGACAAGCTGTCATATTGTCAGTGACTAAATGGCAACTGAGTTAAAGATGTGAGAATGTCTGCTTAGGTCAGAAGATGAGGATCCTAAATTTACATGCTTCCAAGAAAAGATTTGATCTCAGTCAGGTTTTTAGCACAACATAAAGTGTATAATGTCACTCTCACACTGTATTGTGCTTGTTTCTGAAATGATATGTTTGTTGTTAATTGCTGTTAAGGATCTGATCGTGTTCAGACATTGTCTAATGGAGCACAGTGTGGCACACGCAGTGTACAAATACAAGCATATCAGTGGAATCGTGCAGCTTATTCGACTCATTTGCTTAATTCTTTAACAGCAAACAGAGGCTTTCTTGGAGGCTTTTAATTTGAGGCTATTTGTGCATATAAAGACTACAACTTCATCTCTGTGGCTCTGTCTTTCTTTCTCTTTTTCACACAGGCTGTTGACTGTTAACACTCTTCCCAAAGACTAGTGCTAGATCCAGAAATCTGCTAACTAGTCTGGGACATTCAGATGGAGCAGATATGTGAAGCAGGGCTGTGCATGTTAATTCGTGACATTGCTAAAGTGTGTGTGATTTGCCATTGAGGCTTCCACTTGTAAACTGCTACTTCTTACCTTTCTTCCAGATTGGACTCTCTTACTTCAAAGGCTGCTCTCCATATGATCCTGTTATTCATGTTGTTGTTCATTTTGCTTTCCTCTTAGATTGACACGCTTCCTTTAAAAACCCAGGCAACAAGAAAGGACATGCACCATCCAAGCAGCACTCATGAATAGCTTGTTGGCCCTCACTGGGTGCAGACTCGAGTTAGTGGGGAAGGAATTAGGTAGGAGACAGTGGCTTGGGCCATGTGCCAGGTGGGGAGCGGGAGAAAGGAGACAGAGAAAGCTGGAAAGAAGCAGAGAAATGAGAGAGATTTGGAGTGAAATGTGGTTGTATCTCATAAAGGAGTGGAGGAGGCCAGCGGGGATTTTTACTGTCAGGATTTCCCACAAACAACAGCTCTGTCATTATTGCTGTTCTTTATGGTCAGGGTTCACTGATTACACAGCTCGGTGTCGTGACCTTTTATGTCTCCGCTGTCACAGCTCAGCCTTTTCTGACCCATTGGAGTTTATCTATAGCCCACTTTACCTTGACCTCTGACTCCTGGCCCAATGTGAATCAGGCCATTACTTCAGTTCACTTCCTAAGAACTGTATTTTTATGTGTCTGAAAATCATGTGATTATATGTCTAGTCTCCTAGCTTTTCGAAAATAGAGTGAGTATATATGCTCCTCAATATTTCACCAAGAGTGTTACAACCTAATGCAACAGACATATCCCTGGAAAAAGTATGGCAAACATAATTATTACTGTCATCATTAGCACAATATAATTGATTATATAATATTATTCTAATACTGTATACTATTTATTATTGCATGACTCAGTTGATTTCAGTAGGTTAATTGAGTCAAATGATTGGGTCAGCTGATTGGTTGGTTTTTATTAGTGGATTTAAAAAATCCACTGCTTGTTGAAAAAAGATAGAACAATAGAACAAATGTCTCAGAGTACATCAATACCTGGACATAAATCTCAAAGGAACAGTGTTATAGTGATAATGCATAGTGTCATTGGACAGAGTGAGTCTACATGTCTAGTTAATTAGAGATCAATGAAAGTTGTTTCTCAACACACCAGTTCTCAGACCTACATTTCAAAATAGGTTCCACCGTGTCCTTGTGTTACGTAACCATAAATTGTAACACTAACTGTGCTACAGGTTACTAACATGTTACCACCCTGAAGTAGATTGTGTCCCTATAACAGCACATCCTGAAGTGCTTTATTCTTTTATTATTTTTTATAGCACAGTGATTTGCCAACCATTTCAATTTTTTAATGTATTAATAAGCAACACTTCATGCTTTTTGACCATTTATAATTCAATTTAATGTTGTGGAATGTCCACGAGACAAGTTAATTCCTGTTATCACTTATGCTATAGCAGCTATAAACAGTCTTTTGCTCACCCCCCTCTCTTTTCTTATTAGCTCTTGAAGTTAATAAGACAGAAAATACAGCTTGTCATGTTAAAGAGAAACTGGAAGGCACAAAATTCTTCTGTCCTGAAGACTCTCCCATGTCTGAAAACTTACTGACCCTTACAACGTGCAGACAACCCATACTCCTTCCATGAATGTAATACAGTGAGGAGAAATACTGTAAGTATATACAATATAGTGGATATACCCACTTCAAATTTACACACATAATATCTTATGGCTTTGTTCTCATAAGTATGAACAAAAAATGTATGTATTCCTAAGCATACTACGAAAATATTTTTGAAAATTGAAATTGATAGGGAAAAAAGTATTCATATTCCACAAATTACCAACATTAGCAGTAACAAATAATTAGTTTTTTTGCATCATTGTGGTTGAATTTTCCTCTGCATAAATCGTCTTTAAGGCTATGAGGGTGCCTCTGATGGACTTGCAATTTCAAAATCCTCCATAAATTTTTAACAGGTCAGGAGAATTTTTCAAGTCAGGAGATTGGCTAGGTCATGCAATTCCTTCCTGAATTATTTTGCCTGTATATTTGGGTCGATGTCTTGTTGAAATGTCAATTTTCTCTCTAGATTTAGTGTCTTGACCGATGAGATTAATCATGTTACCTTCAATGATGTGTAATCCCCAGCACATTTGCAGAGAAGCAGCCCCAAATCATGATGCACTGTGCGTATGATGTTCTTCGGATCATACGTGCAACCCTTCTTTCTCCAAACATGACAAGCTGAATTATTGCTAAAGAGTTCTATTTCTGTTTCCTGTGACTGTTCCAAAAGAGTTCTGATTTGTCTAAAGGCTTTTAGATATGTGTCTTTTTGTTTCTTTTGCATGGTGTGTAGGGACGGAGATGATTGGGGTGCAGTTCATTGCTTATTGTTCTCTGTGTAACTGTTGTTCCTGCTGCTTTCAGGTCATTCTGCTCTTTTCAACTCTTTCTAAGTGGCTGCTGACTTCTCTCTTACCTCCCTCATCATTATGCAGAGTGTGTGCACATTATTGTGAAACGGTAGCAGGACCCAATGGTCAATCATTGATTCACCAAACACACACAGGCAGGTTGACCTTTGACCTGTAATCGAAAACAGCAGGTGGTGAGTAGACCTGTAGAACGTGGTACAGTCTAGACGAAGTAACTAAAGCCTACGCAGGGGATTTTAAAGGGGAAATAGTCATGACTGCATTTGTAGGGTTGTTTCTAAACTAAGGTGTTGAGAGACAGCAATGGGGCTTTCTAAACAGTCATTTTGCAGGCACCAACTGATGGACCTTCTGCTGTGTTATTACTGCTCTGAGTGAACGTAGCTGAAGATCAAGTATAAATCATAAGTTTACTATAATTTGTAATCTGCATCCTGTAAGCCTACATCTTTTTAAAACCTGTTGGTCTTAATTACTTTTGTTTTGACTGTCTTGACAAACTTTTAGCTAATTATTCACTCTGTTGAGTTTTATGTACAGTATATAGCACATTTTACAGTGAATATTATCTCAAAGCAGCTATATAGTAGCTATTTACAGATGTAGATTTAGATTCCTTATTACATAATTGCCAGAGGTGATGGTGGCAAGGAAAAACCCCCTGTGATGACATAAGGTAGACATCTTGAGAGGAACCAGACTCAAAAGGTAATCCATCCTCTCCTGGGTGACACCGGATAGTGGGATGATATATACATATATATATAGTCCTGACACTTCCACAGCTGTATAGTTTAAAGTTAAATAGTACTAGTTAGCTAGGTAAGTAATAAAACACAACTGCAAATGCTGTTCCAGGAAAATACTTGAGGACAGAGTGGTGTGATACCAAAGTAATACATATTTATCCATTTATAGTTATGTTTATTGATGTAGAAGTTAGTTCTTTTAATCACTTATATNCTAGACCACAAATTAACTGATAATAACAGTTGGACCTGATCAGTGTTAATTTGCAGTACTTGTTCCAGTTAGACAAGCTTCGGTGACTGTGCGGCAACAGAACGCTGATCTTGGCTTTGAATAATGCAGTTGAAGTGATTTCGAATGTTTGTTACTCTCAACCTGTAGGTAGCATACCCAAGGGTTCCTGCTGTGGATGGTGTAGCATTTGCAGAGCATTAATCATTTCAGAATGGACCGAACTGTTTGAATCTGATAAAAGAAGAGAAAGATATTATCTGTAAACAACAAATGGTTTATGGAGTACAGAGCAATATTTTGATATTTTGTTCATAAAGCATTGTCATCTGGAAATCATCTGGACATGAACAGATATTTAGATTTACTTTATATTTGCGGGTGAAGATTTATCACACAGCAAAGTTTTGGTAAAAAAAAAAGAGCTGAGTGTAGTATGATTTAACTGTTTCACTCTTCCTTTGTGAGGTTTTGGCATGGTAGGATGCTTCACTTGTATTTCTGGGGTGCATATCTGTTTTGTGCATGAAAGTTTTCTCAGGGCTGAAATAAAAACAGCAGTAAAGTAGATATGGGGAAGCCCACACTGCTGTAGTCTCAACAGAAAGCTTGGTTTGGTAAGCATGTTATGCAGAGAGAGAGAGAGAGAGGGAGAGAGAGAGAGAGAGAGAGAGAGCAGTCACCTCACAGTGTAGGCAAAGTTTCATACCTAAAGCTAAAGTTAGATTAGAGTTTCTGCAGCCGCAGGCGTGAAACTGTGTGAAAGTGACCTGTGCATTTGTGCTGTTTTGCATAATAGCATTTACCTTCCTGTTGGGGCTTACTGAGGAGATACATTACATACCTAGATGCTTTTGTACCATAGCAGTGAACTCCACTGGTAAGTAATATGGAATTGTTGCTTACAGACAACGATGAAGATAAAATTATCCACTAAAAATAGATAGAAATAGTGAGTGACCTTTCATTATCAGCAGATCGTTTTCTCATTGTATCTCATTGCATTCCCTGCTAAATAAACTGTATAGAACAGTGAGCTAAAGTACAAATGAATTTGACTTATATATTTAAAAAAAATTTTTCTTTGATTAATAAGGTGTTGTGAAATACACTGATCAGCCCTAACTTTAAAACCACCTGCCTAATATTGTGTAGGTCCTCCTTATGCCACCAAAACAGCTCTGACCTGTCGAGGCATGGGATGCACAAGACCTCTGAAGGTGTTCTGTGGTATCTGGCACCAAAACATTAGCAACAGATCCTTTAAGTCCTGTAAGTTGTGAGGTGAGGCCTCCATGGATCGACTTGTTTGTCCAGAACATCACACAGATGCTCAATCGGATTGAGATCTGGGGAATTAGGAGGCCAATTCAACACCTTGAACTCTTTCTCATGTTCCTCAAGTCATTCCTGAACAATTTTTGCAGTGTGGCAGGGTGCATTATCCTGCTGAAAGAGGCCACTGCCATTAGGGAATACCGTTGCCATGAAGAGGTGTACTTGGTCTGCAGCAATGTTTAGGTAGGTGATATGTGTCAAAGTAACATCCACATGAATGCAAGGAAGAAAGGTTTCCCAGCAGAACAACAGGCTAGCCTTCTCTCCCCATGTGCATCAGTGAGTCTTGGGAATCCATGACCATGTCACCGGTTCACTGGTCGTCCTTCCTTGGACCACTTTTGGTAGGTACTAACCACTGCATACCGGAAACACCCCATAATTCCTGCCATTTTGGAGATGCTCTGACCCAGTTGTCTAGCCATTACAGTTTGGCCCTTGTCAGATTCTTACGCTTGCCCATTTTTTCCTACTTCTAACAGCAAGAACAACTCAACTTTGAATCAACTTTGAGAACTGACTGTTCACTTGCTGCCTAATATATTCCACCCCTTGTCACACTGTAACAGAATAATCAATGTTATTCACATCACCTGTCAGTGGTTTTAATATTACGGCTGATTGGTGTAACATGCATATGAAACCATAACCACAGAAGCAGACAACTGAATAAACTAACCTACACAACCAGACAAATCCTACCGTATGTCATTTACAACAAATAGACACATGCATTACACAGTTGGTTCTTGCATGAGCATTTTTTAAATATATATTTTTACATGTGAAATTAAAGTAGTAATTATATATATTATAACTTTTGAGGTTTGAGGTTTGGGAGAGAATCTCTTTTATATCTCTTTTTCACCTGATTAGCAAGTATTTAGCACTCTCTCGGAGCCGCTGGAAACAGATGTTTTAGTGGCATGTGTGTAAGTGTGTAATAGGGATACAGCGTTAGTGTTTCGGTGTGAGCTGCTGGTAGAGATGTCAGAAATGACATGCATGAAAACAACACACCGAGAGCTTTTTAATTAAGCCTATCACTCACTCAGGGGTTTTGCATATGTGGATGCAGTTTACTGTTTTCTCTTAGTGATTCCATCACTCCAGCTATTTTTTCTCTTTCCTCTGTAATTAACCAAGCGTAATGGTGATATGAATGTAAATAACAGCACTAGGACAACCATAACTGCAAAAATAATACGAACAATTCTGTTTACTCTGTGGCACTATGAATTTGCCTCTGGTTTATATATTACATACACATCACAGTGTATGTTTGGTTTAGATTTTTATTTCTGCTGTCTTTATTTATTACATATTACTAAATGATCAAGTGGTTGCATTAGCTGTTTTCATAATTCTTTACATTATTTATTTACCTGTGTCACAGTTATATCATATGGATGCAATTCAAATAAACACTATTCAGTTAATTGCACATAAGCACTGATTAATTTTATTTTATTAATTTGTGGTAAACAATCACTTAACGCAGTATGTATTTCCTGACACCTTTCCTGTCATATCCATATACATCCAGCATTCCAATATTTTCATACACAGAGCTTCACTGGCTACAGTTTGGACTCAAATCCACTCCAGACTGGACCCTTGCCCGCATTGACTACAATACTGTTTACTGAATTGGATCGGTTTAATAATAAATCCATAAATGGTTCTTCAGTTTGTCTCTCTGGGGAAACCCTTAAAAGCTCTATGTAGAACCCCAACAGAGAGGCTTCCATGTAGTAATCCCTTTAGGAAGTTAAAAACATCTAAACATCCAAAGAAACCTTGATGAACTCATTGAATAAATGTTTGATTCCTTAAATTATAGTCAGTGATTTTGGTGTTAAGCTCGGCTAACACCTGAATGCTAGTGCGAGATGGCAAGCTTATGGCATTGACAAGCAAGTACATGATTAGAAAGGCTCTTTGGTGTGATAAGAACATTTTAACTGATCAATCTTGAACCATTTGTTGGTTAAAAAAGACACCATAAAAAAGTTCCACACTATAAATGTTACGGTTATGTGAAAGGATCTTTTGTGGAAGAGAGTAATTGTTCAGTTTATTGTGTAACATGGTTAAAGAATCACGGAACACAATTTTGTTTCAGGATCTAAAATTGGTTTGATTATGGTACTTCTCTAAAGCAAATTTCTGACACCTTTAAAAGTGGAGAGATACCTCCCTGTACTGATTGGTTGGATGATGGTGGTTTGCATCATTTTTTCCCCCTGCTTACACAACCAGGAACGCCACAGAGACTGCAGTTTTTTCTGCACAGGTATTTTACTGACAGCTGCCAGAATATAAGTTGAACTTCTGCAAATGTTACAAAAGGCGTTCTGACTGAAAAATCACAGGCCTCACCTTAAACATGACAGACATGATGACATTATAGGAAAACATTATAACGTAGTTCAACAAGAGTTTGTGCAATATAAAGAAAACATCCTGTTCCACAGATGCTAACTATACATAATTATTTAGCCAATTTAATCTGCAAAGTGTACATGAATGATGTTTTAATTTAAGGCTTTTGTCAATATATATATAAACAGTACTATTAACCCTGGGACACTAAAACATAAAACATTGTTCTTGGAGAATTCCCATTTCTACTTTTCCATGATCTGCCTGAAAAACAAAAGCTGTCAGGTTGCTATAATGCATGCCCATTTATTCTATACGCATTATACACATGTATAAGAAACATCTGATAGCTTCATTAGGCCTCTTGGACATCCAGAACCTTCTATTGTTTCTGACATCTGTTTCCCTTAGTGACTAATTGCAATTATCACATGGTTTGGAAGTTATGGAGGGAGAGAGAGAGGGAGAGAGAGGGAGATTAATGAGTTTGGGCAGTTGTCAGATGGACGCCTGCACAGCAGTGCTGGAGGGATCCCATTGCATCGCTGGTGGCAGCGGTTGCCAGATTGTACATAACTCCCTCGTTTTCCCCTTCTCCCATCACACATCATCTCTTGTCCCTGATGATCCATGGGCAGGGGCTCAGAGCCCCCAGCTGTGTCAGAGCCTATCAGTGTACAGCTCCTGCTTTAAATTCAAACACAAACACACACACACACACACAGCTGAAGCAAGATCAGAGCCCTGCACCTACCTGAGCCTTCCTACAGAGAGCTGAAGCTGCTCTGATTAAATATGTGAATGGTAATTGTATAATTATAATCAGTAATTGCCCTTTGTTTGGCAGTGCAGAGGCGGCAGCTGCAGAAGGGGCTGTTCATCCTGAGAGAGAGAGAGATCACCCACCCTCACACACACACACACACACACACACACACACACACACACACACACACACACACACACACACACACACACACACAGTGATCAGCAGGAGAAAGGAGCATGCAGGCTGTGCACTTTTAGCATACATTATTATTTAGAAAGACTACAGAAGAAAAGAAAAGCCAGGCAAAGGGCATGTTGGGAATAAAAGACAACTGAATTATTAACAATTATAGTGAGTGTGAAAGTGATAACTCATATGCCAGCACATTGTATTCAACTTCTAAAAGCCTCTAAATATCCTTGGCTTTATAAGAACTACAATACCTTCTGTCGCACTGTGTGTTTTAGTGTATGCCTTAATGTGTATCTACAACAAGCTAAGGCTAAATTTGAGTTTTCCCCGTCAAGTCTCTAGCTTCAGCATATCTTAAATTAATAACAAGAACAGGATCTACTTCTTGGAAGCCCAATTAAAAGGGATCAGTCCCCTTCTGTTCAATTTTGTGTCTTTAAAAGACTTCAAGTTGGTGGTTTGTGTAAAATGGCTACATTTATATCCCAAGAGAGACACAACATGAAGAAAATTTTTGTTCCAGGGTGCAAAATAATATTTCATTTTGTTAACCCCTATGGAAACACCACACCATGGCACATTCCCGGAACTGGCGTGCGCTGCTAGATAGCGACCTTTTCCAGAGTGTTACACAGAGGCCAAATCCACAAACCCTACAGGGACTCTTTCCTTCATTAAAAACCATGAAAAGAAAATTCTTCTCGTCTCAAAGGAAGCTAAGAAGGATGTGCCGAGATCTGTAACAGTGATATACGACTCATGGAAAATAATATGAAAGTGAGACACTTGCAGTCTCCATTTAGATAAAATGACTCAGACAGGAAGCCAAGTGGGCAAAAAGAAAGAGTGAAAGAAAGAAACAGGTACAGTCATAATATATGGTTGATGTGGATGTTTTTGCATAGCCATTGAGTTTATCATGTAAAACATGCTCATTTAAACTATGTACAATATCTTATATTTGATTAAAGTCCATTAAAAGAAGGTCAATAAATACACCTCGATTATCAGGTTATTCTATGCACGTATATTGTTAATCTGATCTCTTTGGGTTTTTTGACACAGTAGTAGAAAAGTAGAAGTGTAAGCAAATTAATATATCCTAAATAAATATTGTCCAGTATTGTTTAAAATTTGAAATTTGAAGAAATTTGAATCTTGCTTCTTTCAAACACTGAGTCGTGCAGGCAGTTATGATTAGATTTCTTACATACTGTACATGGAGAGACATTTCTGATAATTTCATATACTTTCTCTGAGTGTGGCTAGTTTGAGTCCATAGCTGATCTCCACTAGAACATACTAAAATCCACTCCACTAAAAATCTCCCCACCCCCACCGCCTACCCATCTCTCTGCCTGCCATGATCATGATTAATTACCTCCCAGGGCCAGAGGTGAGGGCAGTCATAAAGTCAGAGGGCAGAGGTCAGAAGGTCAGGTCATGTGTCAGAAAGGACAGGCTGCCTAGTGAACTTCAGAGGGCACTTGAGGAAATTTGTTGTCTTGCTGGCCCCAGTAGGAGGACATGTTTGTGTGGGATGGGGGGTGGTAATTAACATGGAGAATTGCAGTTAGGAAACGGTGCCCATTTGACCCTAAGCTTGGAGTTTCCTAATCCAGTGAGAGATGGATCTTACACCTACGCCATCTGGAGAGATGGAACGCATACAAATAGACACACACACATACACACACACACACACACACACTACTTTCATTTTCACATTCAAGGACACACCTGCACTTGCACTCCCTCTCACACACAGGCATTGGGGCGACACATGCATAGACTAATTTCACACTCGGTAAGTGTAAGCCTGGTCAGTATAGGCTCAGATGCAAGCACAGATGGCAGAGCGAATGGGCTTTTGGAGCATATCACTAGAGCTAGTGCGGCTCTACACTCTGCTTTTCCAGCCCTTAGCCAGTTTCAGACAAATGAGGAGCTGCTTTCAGATCAGCTCTCACTAACAGTGACACTTTATTATCTTGGTGGGTGTGTGTGTTTGCTCATGTGATTCCAATGAAAGTGAAATGACATGTATAGCTTGGCCCAGGATGGTGTGAGAGTGACTGGGCAATAGAGACTTGTCAACTGCGTGAAAGCTTAATCCTCATGCAGTGACAACACACCCCAAGTTTATTATTACTGTGCAATAATGGTAACTGAAACTGTATAAGTATAATACAGCATAGAATTATATTAGTACTGGAACATGCTTTAATGGCCAGTCCATATTAAAAGCAGTCAGTTGGTGAGTCTGGGTAGAGGCAGGCTTGGCCGAACATGATGTGGGTCCTTTGCACCCAAGCCTCAGCCTTACCCAGACTGGCATTAGAGCCAGGGCTTCTGCTGAGCCTGTGCCATCTGCGCCCCCCTAAACAGGCTGCTGGCAGAGGGCAGCACGCAGAGAGCTGTAATTGGGTTGGAGTCATGAAAAGTATCATGGGTGGGGTGTACATTAGCAGACAGGCTAATGATAGAACTCTGTTCAACTTCTGACTGAGATGGCCTTCTGTTACTGCTCAGGTCAGATGTAGACATGCTCTTTAATGAGAGGATGTGACCGTGACACAAGGGTGAGGCTAGCAAACTGGAGCTCATGAAAAATTTGAATGAATTCAGATTAGCCAGGATGAAGTGGCTGGATTTTGCCTGATGTTTTATGAATGGATTTGTAAGAAAAGGTACCAATTCTAATCTTAATGATGCATGTTAATCCCGAGTCTAAGATTTATCTTGCAATGACATTTTGAGTTGACTTTTTTTGTGTAGACCTCTTTCATTTTCACTTTGGTTAAAAGTTTTCTGCATTAACTATACTATAAAAAAGTTTCCTGCAGTTTGACTATACCTTTTGCTAGTGGTGCAAGTAGGAATTAGCACTTGCTTCATTCCTAAAGAGACTGATGGAGCAGCACTTTAGTGCTTTATTCTGTCCAGCTCTCTCGCCTCCTTATATGTGCACGCTGCTCTAAACACTTAGGTTCCAAAGTATCAAGTTTCATGCTAATACCACCATCAACACCATTGTGCTCAGCAAATCCCGGCTGTTTTTCCTTATGTTTAAGTTCATTAAATTCATTTTTCTCCTATTAACACCATTGTAACTGAATGCACAATGTTCCCCTGTGATGTCAACATGGCAGACAACTGCTAATGTCTGACAGGAATAACGATAATAGAGAACCAACCAACAAATTAGCATCAGAATCACTAGACATATCAAATCTAAACATATTTAATTTACATCAGGGTGGAAGTTTCCTTTAACCTTCATAACTTTTCATACCAATTGAGTCTTTATAAATGTTAGAAATTTGAAAGAAGGAAGTTTCTGAACTCATAGAAAACAAGGTTCTATCTAGTATCCTTATGGATTTTTTTGTTTGTTTGTTTTGTTGTAAGGGTTTTAACCCTACAATAGATGGTGCCCTTTTCAAAAAAGGTGCCAAGTACAACCCTTTTTCTAAGAGTGTGTGCCAGAATATTTTTCTTCTGTTTTTCTTCAATTTCTCAAATGGTTGTTAAACACATTTCAGACTACATATTTTAGCTTTTCTTGCTT
This sequence comes from Pangasius macronema, assembly GCA_037577455.1. Lineage (NCBI taxonomy): Eukaryota > Metazoa > Chordata > Actinopteri > Siluriformes > Pangasiidae > Pangasius > Pangasius macronema. The sequence goes on along the minus strand of CM074953.1, from coordinate 12,489,257 downwards.
CCTGTCTGAAACAGCACTTTAGTATCACATCACATGGTATCTGTCTAGCCGGCCAAAGTGACAGTAGAGCGCTCTTTGATGAAAACCAGGAAACTAGAAAAAGTCAGGAAAGAAAGTGTCTCACATCAATGAGTGCAAATGATCACAGTAAGACATTTTATACTCAAACTCACATACTCACATACATATGCACAATCCTGCTTGAAGCATTGGGTTCTGACTTGCCAGGACTGAAAAATATCTGAGGGTTTGGATTGAACTGGGAGGTCTGGTGGAAATCCAGGCAGGACAGTTTATCAAACGCCGCTGGCCGTCGTCTTATGAACTTCTCACCATATTAAAGCCGTCACAATCATGATGGACTTTGTGGCTTTTCTCCACTCTGTAATACACCTCGTCCCCCTGTCGCCATTCCTCCATTTCTGTCTCTGTACTTGCAGCCCCCACACTTTGTTATTTTCACACAAGTCTTATTTTTCTCTCAGATGCCTGGTAGTTCTATTTTAGCTGTGAGGATTTCCCTCATTTAACTACACTTAACTCCAAGTCATTAATGACACTGCCCTTTAAAATATCATGTTCATATCAACAAAGTGTAAACTTCAGTCACATCTTTGGCATTGTGGCAAATGTAGTTCAGTGAAGAAGCTGAAGAAGGCCATGATGACGTAATGATGCATTTAAGCTCCAGAGCTTTGAATGTGCCTTACCACATTTCGCCTTATCTCTTGAGCCAGGGACTTTAAAGAAAACCGACATCACCTGGGAAAACCTCTACAGCAAGCCTTCAAAGACTCGCTAATATAACAGTGGGAATGCTGTGTGCATATTGAAAAGCCAAGTAATAATTATCATTATTTTTACATCTAATGGACAGGATATTGTTCCGGAAAGTACAGCCCTATAATTTTACTGTCTAATGAATGCTGCTGCAACAAATATATTACCAAATCAAACACAAGCCACTGTACACCCAGATTTCAGCCTTTCCAAGTAGTTGCAATGCAATAAGACCTGGCTGGAAGATCAGTGACTGAAAACACACATTTGCATTTCGACTTAAAAGAACTGACTCGGCAAAATAGATTTCTCAACTTGGAAGTGTTTGAAATAAAACCAGAAAGTTAGTCTCTCTCTCTCTCTCTCTCTCTCTCTCTCTCTCTCTCTCTCTCTCACACACACACACACACACACACACACACACACACACACACACACACACACACACACACACACACATCCTCTCAGTTTTCCCATCTATTTTGGAAAAATAGGATTTGGAGCCTCCTGTACTGTGGGTTCCAGCATTTTTTCAGTCTTATGAATGATTGCACTGAATGATTGCAGTCTGCCATGATTGAGTATTTCCTGGTTTTTTTTACATGCTCCTCTTAGGATGTCAGTTTGCCAAGAAGCCTACAGCTACTTCTCAGAGCCTCCTTTCTTTATCAGACTCACCAACCTCTGACTATGTGGTGGTCTCGGGCTGGATTTACTAGAACCATTTCACCTAGACAATGCACATTTCATATTCATATACATCGGGTATATATCAAATTTGGATACATAACAGTTAGTAGTTTTCTTCAAATGACATATACCAGTCTTCTTATAGTAAGCATCATATTTTCATTCTTTTCCCTGGCCATTAATACAACACAAATATAGCCAACCAAATTAAACTGTCATCTTAGCCTTTTAGCAAGCAAATGACTCCTGCTTTCTTTCTTTCTCTCTCATTATGATCATGTTCTCTGTACAGATATGACTGTCTGCTAGGCCTGTCCACCTTTATTAAGGCGTTCTGCATTGAAACTCTTCCCCTGTCATCCTCAATAGCTGTCTGCCAGACTGCTGGAGTTGCTTTTGTTGCACTCAATCCGTTCCCCCTTTGAACTGAAACGAAGTGACTTGGTAATGAGTTCCTCTCTCTTTAGGTTCATGACCCCACTGAAAAATGGCCTGATAAAAAGGAAAAACAATAAAAGGTGGGGTGGGGTGGGGTGGGGGGGGGGGCATGAACAGTCAAGGATGAGGAATCATTTATCTCTCTATGACATTCTGCTACAACAGAAAAGAAAAGAAAATCTGTGAGTTTTCCCAACATTTCATTTATTAAAGTATGATTGACTTCTTGTAGACAAACTGGCAAACAAACTCATAAAGCCAACAAGACAATGTGAACCTAATTTATCATATCCATGAATGTAGGAACTTCTTCTCCTGTTAATGAGCTGCCAAAAACATGTGCCTGCTGGCTAGTATAAAGTCATGGTGTGATGTGATTTTTCTGTACAGTCATCTGTAGTTATATAACACCAGTTCTGGTTAATGACAACTATATACAGTCATGTGAAAAAAATTAGGACACCTCATTAAATATTCAGTTCTTTATTAAGCAACGTCAACATGTCAATTTCTGATCTTGTTTTAATTTGTACCTGTAGATGAAAGTGATGTAATTGCATGTAAACAACAAAATCACTTTGTTTTCACTTATTAAACAAAAGAAATCAAAAATTAGTATTTCAACTGAGGCAAAAGTTAGCACACCCTATTTCCTAATAGGTAGTGTTTCCCCCTTTGGCTGAAATAACCTCAATGAGAGGTTTCTTGTAGCCATCTACCAGTTCCTGACATCGACTGGAAGAAAGTTTCCCCCACTCCTCAATGCAGAATTTGCAAGGGAGCACCAAACATGGGACATTGAAAGATGGAGGAATGTCTCATTCTCAGATGAGAAAAAATGTAACCTGGGTGGTCCTGATGGCTTCCAACGATACTGGCATGACAAGGAGATCCCACTGGAGATGTT
>CM074953.1:12398375-12483356 GCA_037577455.1 Pangasius macronema | reverse complement strand
TGTGTGTGTGCACTTGGATGGGTTAAATGCAGAGCACAAATTCCAAGTATGGGTCACCACACTTGGCCACAAAGTCATTTCACTTCACTTCACTTCACTTTACCGTGGCCCATCCACCTGTTTTTTGAGAAGTGAGAGGAAATCAGAGAACCGAACACATAAAGACATACGCACATACCCACTCACACTCGCTTGCCCTCTTCACACTCCACACAGACTCCTTGTTCGTACTGGCACAATGGGTGAAAATGAGAGCATGTTTCTGTAATTGAGAGCGTGTCTTTGTAATTGATGCTTGTATCACTAGAAACCGGTGATCAGATTGCTCAGTACTTTCATGCACATGTTGCTCATAGTAGATGGTTATTAAAAAGCAAGGACAAGGATGTCTCGATGAAACTTTACAGTAGACACTTTGCATGACAGAAAATACTGAAAAGCATCTTTAGGTGTGTTATTCGGCGTGTCTGTAAGTCAGTCTGACCCATTGGCTCTCCCTCTCTCTCTCTGTCCTTCTCAACTTTTTTAAAGACCCACAGCATTTAATTGCCTGTTTCATCGTTCTCTCTCTTTTTCTCTCATCAGAGATGGGTGGAAAGATGGGGAAGCAGTCCTTTCATGTTCTCCTAACTACACCAGGCTGCCCACTGTGCTGCCAAGTTAGTTTAATTGGTCCATAATTGGCACTGTGTGCCGTGGGCGGTAATGTAGAATGGCCTTTTTTAAGGGGTCTTCAGTGGAGATCTGCATAGCTGGTTCATTAAACATTCATTAAACCTATGTTAGGGTTTAAATAATCAAATGAACAGCATAAAAATGCATCTGCTGCATGAAACATTTAATATGGTTTTTTTCTGTATGTTTTTTATTCAGATTATTTGTTTACAATAATTTAAGGGTGAAATGGTAGCAAGTGCATTTTCAGTGAGAAATTTTGACCTAAAAATCAGCACTGGTAAAAGCTAGCATCAAATAGTGGAAGCGCCACTACCAGATCATAAACTAACAGTGCCAGAAACAGGTTGGCTTGCAATATTTTAAGGATGCAAGGTGCTATTTTTGTAAAGCGCATTGTCACACTATGTTTAAGCAAGGCCAGGCTACCAGGAGAACTGGGTAAAAGAAACTTCTTCCCTTTCCCTGGCTGAAGAGGATGAAGTGAGCACAGTCTCTTGGCAACAGGGGAGGAACCTCCCAGACTGTTGTTGAGCTTTGTTGTTTGAGTCTGCAGTGGATTCAGAAGTGTCATGTATAGTTTTTGGTGAGAAACAGTACACTTACACAGCTCAAAAGACTCATAGTACCAAACAAATCATGTAAGGAACGAAATACAATGAGGAATTGGTTATTCTCCAGTAACAACATGCCCCAAAGTGTTTCATTCACCACAGCAATTTAGGAATACTATTATTATTATTTTTTTTAAAAAAGGCCAACACATTGTACTTATCAACCTTTATAGCTAGGTAGATAGCTATGTTTAAAGTTGTGGAATGTCCATGAGACAAGTTAGTTCATGTGCTCACTAATGTTCTAACAGCTCCAAACCATTGTTCCTTCATCTGCCTCTCTTTTTCTCTCTCTTAATGTGTGTTACCAAGAAACCATAAAGCCCTGTATCCTGAATGCTTACTGCATACTTAAGTCAGTGAGTTGCTAAAAATTTAAGCAACAGCTTCTCACTAATCAGGTTTGAGAATTCAGCAGTGCTACATGGTATTTCCTTTGACCTCATGGCTTGGTTTTTGCTCTGATATTCATTTCCAGCTGTTAGACCTTATATAGGCAGGTGTGTGTCTTTCCAAATCATGTCCAGTCACAGGTGGACTTCAATCAAAATATGATCCAGAGAAATGAAATGCACCTGAAATAATTTCAAATTTTAAAGTGTCATAGTAAAGGGTCTGAATACTTTTGCAAAGTTGTTACAAATCTGGTTTTTGCTTTGTCATTATTGGGTATGGAGTGTAGACTAATGTGGAAAAAAATAATTTAAAGCATTTTAGTATAATGCCACAACATAACAAAATGTGGAAAGATGAAGAGGTTGGAATACTTTCTGAATGCACTGTATTTTTAATACTTTTTTGGCCACAGGTTTCATGTTTTACATGATTCCATGTATATGCACGTATGTGTGCTGGTTTTCAGTAGGAAAACAAACTCAACACAATGAGTTATTCAGGGCTATATGTAGTCACTGGATTTAAAGATTTCTGTTTGAATCAATTAGTGGCTTTTCTTGCAGCAGGAAAAGGTCTGTGATTGGTCATCCGCCATATCTGTCAAATTGCCTCATTTGGTGAAAATATGTGGTTCTTGGTCAAATGCTGGAGGTCTGGCTTGCAATACTACATGTGAAAGCTTGTCAGCATGCAGCATTCCAGCAAAGATTTTCTGCCCACAACCACAGTGCTGGAGCAGTGCAAATCCTTCCCCCTTCATGGTTTTAACAAGTGATTCTTCCCCATATGATATTGGGACTGTCTTGTTCCATAGTGTAAAAGATAATTGCATTGGTTCAATTTCTCTGGGTCCATCTTAAAAGATCTAATCTCAGTGGGAGACTTAGGCCCTGGCTGTGTTTTTTGCAGTCAGGAAAATCATGGTTATGTTTATGGTTGGCTCTTCTTGGCAAACTAAAAACACTCACCCAGCAGCTACAGATACTGGTTGGCAGTGCCATGTTAGTGTACACTGATGTACTACTCTGGTCCCTCTACTGAAAATATTGATATACTTCTCTTGAGAAACACAGACTGCCAGAAATGGAGCACTTACTAAAGCAGCTCAAGGGGCCTCATTAACCACTGCCAGCTGAAGCAGTGGACTGCAAGCCACCTACCATGGAACACCAACTACAGAAGGCTCCATTTGATTGGGGTGTTAATGGCCTGTAGCATCTACCCCCTGTGGAGATCTTTCCATTTGATGAGAAGAAGACTAGAGAAACCATGTTTTTACCCCCGTGCTCTCCCAATTTGGTCATTTGCCAATTCCCACTCACTAGCCAGCTCCATCCTATCAGGTGACAGCTACCAACCAGTTGGATTGAAGGCTAGCACATGCTTCCCATGACCAGCCACCGCATCTTTTTAATCTGCTGCTCAGATTAATGCACTCGGATGAAAGCACTGACTGCCATCTTCTAAATACAAGTGCTCACCAACACACACGGTTGGCTAGTGTTGTTCTGATTGACAGGGGAGAGAGTAACACTATCCCTCCAACTCAGAGAGCATGGACAATATTTCTCTCTTGTATTGTATTTGTATTTCTCTCTACAATGAAAGAATAAAAGCTTTTCTGTGACATCACTTGGAATCCCTAGTCAAATTGCTGTGGTATAAGAGAAATAAAACATTTCTGGATGTGCTGTTATAGACAATAATAAGCTTTAGAGTGATAATAGATCATTCCACCCTGTTGTATTATTTTCCTATAACAGTACATCCCTTTGTGTTTTATTCCTTCCTTGCTGTGGTAGAGCTATGAACGAGCAAAGTGTTGTAGTGGAATTAATAAGTAAGAAATAATTAAGCAAAAAGCAGGAGTGAGCAGCAGACAATATGGTAGTCTTTGTACTAAGCCTGTAATATGGTGAAAAACAGTGTGGGAGTGGAGCACATGTTCAAACGAGTCTGAGTTAAAGCTGGCATGCTCCTCTATCAAGCCTTAATCAAAGAACAGGAATACATCACTGTATATTTGCTATTAAACTAATACCATCTTTTTTCATCTGTCAGTCCAAAGCAGAGACCAGGATATGCCACATGTTTTGTGTTTTACTATAGAGTGATATATCTGAGCTATCAGTATCAATATTTTCAATTTTGTTCAGCCATCCATCTGTTCCCCTTGCTTTTTTATAGTCTCTGAGAATCTGGCATGCTTCATTAAAAGCATGGACGTCATGGACCTAAAATCCTTAAATCTCTCCATATAACATTTATGTTATTGGGGTATACATTAAGGATATAGTACATGATGATTGCCTCTCTTTCTGTCTTGTATAACCCTCACATTCCCTTCTGCAGCACTATAATTTGAGTAAAGCTAGAGTTTAAATATACCACTCAAGGTAGCCAGAGGCTAGGTGTGTAATTAGGTTTAATAGGACTGAGACAGGTGTACTTCTAAAACACGGAAAGCATGTTTGCTGTTGCAATTTCAGTCGACTGCTTTATTGCTTCATAATAAAATACATGGGAGTACTGCATCTGGGCTAAATGAATGAATGAATGAATGAATGAATACTTGCATATAAATACATACATGCAAACAGGTCATTAGCACATTCATTACGCTGCCATTAGTGTCAGTATAGGAAGTTAATTAATGTTACTCATGGGGGAGGGGAGGTTCAGGGGATGTAGCTATTTTGGGTTGTGATTGGCCACTCTCTATCTCTAAGCCCCCCTCGTTAATTACCCATCCTCCCTCCTCCCTCCTCCCTCCTTTATGATGCAGATGGGTAGACTGTTAGCAAAAAAAAAAAGGGAGAAGGAAAACAGAAAAGAAAGTGAGAGAGATGACAACAGTCATTTCCGAGATGGATTGATTCAATTTAGCACATATTTGCAGCATCAGCTGACATATGGATGTGTTGGCCTCTCTTCTTTTTTAGGAATACAACAGTCTTCAGTGTGGGTGTGTTTGCATGTGAGCTACGTAGGAGGGTGTTTGAAGATGATGTAGATGATACCTTTGCCACTGGTGGTACCATGTGGCAGAGATCTGAACGAGAAGTCTCAGTTCACTGTATTTGTTCAGAACAGTTTGGGATGAGAAAAATCTGTGTGAATCTGTAAAAATGTACTCTGTAAAAAAGGTGATGTTAGTATTGCTGAGTGAATTGCACTTTAGGTTGATATTTGTGTCAGTAAATAGTGGCAACTGTCTCACCGCAGCTGTTCTCTCTGTCACCCATTTATCTTGTTCTTCTCCGTTCAGCTCTATTTTCCCAGTCTAAAGAGAATCATTTACCAGAAGACACAGCCTTCTACAGGTGGTGGTGTTTGACGTTGCTCTTTAATGCTCTAATTTGAGATCACTTTTAACACCTCTTTTTACGACTCCCTTCAGGATTTGACTAGAGGCAGCTGGTGCTCAGTTGTCATATGCCCTTCCTTTGTCACACACTTACACTGAAAAAAAACAACAAAAAACAGCAATTAAGCAGTGAACACAACCAAATGAACACATCATCCCATCTCAAGCTTAATTTGCTTGGTTTGAGTTTACAGAGAAAATGATGGTCAGCATACAGCATGACCTTAATAAAATAAATAGGGTGGTTACTATCTTTTTTATCTTTTTAGTCCCTTTATCTGCTTCCACCTCTCTTTCCTGTGGTTTGGCACATCCTCTGCTCTCATCTGGCAGTTAGCCTGTATATCTGCACACAGCCACCTCAGCCTGATGTGGTCTGAGCAGGCTTTGCTGTCACTGACAGGCAGGTTAAAGATAGCCAAAGTGTAGCTCTCTCTCATATACACACACACATACACACCTTCTTATCACCTCCACACTTCCGCTGTGAATGTGAGCTGAAATGTAGACATAAGGCTAAAAGTAGAACGACAATAATAATGTATAACAAGGAAATGAGCATGAATTAAGCATTTGCTATGTAGAGAAGATAACCACACATGAACCACACAGCAGAGGAAATGGGGAGGATGAAACTGCACATTTATGTCAATAAGAGTTAAACAGCAAAGGCCACAGTGACAGAGGTTTTACACTCAGGAACAAAGACAGCATGAATAATACATGAAGATTCCTCACATTTTTGTAACACATTCACACTGCAAATCCTTAAGTGTTCTGTAAATAATAGACAGTGGCGTCACACACACACACACACACACACACAGACGCAAACACGTACACACATCTCCCACATCATCTAGGTTCTTGTAAGAGTACAGTCTGTAAACCACCACATGGAAGCTCTGACCAGTGTGCTCTTAATACAGTATATAGAAATGGGAAGAAACCATTTAGTATACTAGAGGGTTGGGGGTCCTCTCCAATAAAGTCAATAAAACTTAGAGTTCAAACTCAACGTCTAAGAAGTGCCCAGATTATCATTGTTTGTTTGTTTGATTGACCGTATGGTTGACCAGCTAATGTGGGCTTCAGCAAAATTATTAATGCTTGTTAATAAGTGAATTAGAAAGATCTGCACCATTACAAAATAATTTCATTACAGAATAATCTGATTGTTGATGAAAGTATTAAAAAACAAAAAGAACACTGTAACGGCATTATCAACACATTAAACCCCCCATAAACTCGACAGCACAAGTGATCAAAAAAGTATTTCTGTTCATGCAGACTTTATACCATTAAAACATTTTCTGCTACAATGGTACAGAAGAAAATAAACTTAAACATGTATTCTGCTTAAAAAATACAAACAGGGGCATAAACATAATTCCATGGGTTATTAGGCCTATTCTCTTTGCTGTTCCTGTATATGACATCACACTCTGTAACCAATCAGCAACAAAGTGTGATCCTAGGCCCGCCCTCAGGTCCTGAGCAGGTAACGAAAAACACACAGTTGGTACTAAATCACTGCCCAATTGGAAAAACAATAGTTTGAGTTTACTGGTTCCAAAAGGTATTAACTGCAAAAGAAAAATATTATTTGAAGAACTGAAAACAATTTTAGAAATATTTAATTCAATGTACATGTTTATTTATTCTTATTTCCTATTTAAATCTACTAATTTTTAAAGGATCTTTAAATCAATGTAGTGTAATAACAGTGTAGAAGGTGAGACTGCATGTAGACAAGAAGCAGTGCAGTCAGACAGTATCTGACATGAGGTGCTGTTGCTGGAGGCTAAACAATAAATGATGGATCAAGTATGACTGTGTCAAACACACACACACACACACACACACACACACACACACACACACACACACACACACACACAGAGACACACACACGCACACAGCAGTGTGATAGGTGGTGGTAACTAAACACTAAGTGATGAATAAGAACATTAATGCTCTCTGTCAGCTGGTCAAAGCCTGACGAATCAAAGAGCCTCCGCTCATGTGACTGGTTTATGATAGGTCACAATGCATAACTGATTTAGTGAGAGAGAGAGAAAGAGAGATGGAGTGACAAAATGGGGGTAGAAGAGGAATATTATGACTATTTTACAGTGTATGTGTGCCAGCAGATTCCCATGCCATGTATCATAATTTATCTGGTCTTTGAGAATGTCAATTCAATCTGGAAAGAGATACAACATTCTAAATACCAATTATTATTATTATTATTATTATTATTATTATTATTATTATTATTATTATTATCAATCATACGGAGCACTACACATATGTATAGAGAGACATATCCTCTTGCCTGGATCACTGCAAGCATGGGGCAGCTGCTCTTTTATTCTATACTGTGTCACCTTTCTGGATTGTGTTACCTCAAAATAATTGTGGGATTGTGCGATATTGTGTGATATTGTGTGTGTGTGTGTGTGTATACGCACATTCAAAGTTCATGCTTAGCCCATAGGAAGTCATAACATACACGTACAAAGTATTAATATACTCCGATGTCACCCGTTTCCGAGTGGCTTTGACCTCAGTTGAGGATTGTAAAAAAGACCTGGCACTGTTTTTCTAATTTTCATCTATCCAGTTTGGTGAACTTGGTGAACTTTGCCCACTGTAGCCTCAGATTCCTGTTTTGTTTGACAAAAGTGAACCCTGAGAAAGTCTTCTGCTGTGTAACTCAAGGTTTTGCATGTTGTGCATTCTGAGATGCTTTTCTGCTCAGCACAGTTGTAAAGAGTGTTTTTTGGGTTACTGCAGTTACGTCCTGCTAGAAGGAAGTAACTCGAACCAATCTGGCCATTCTACTCTGAACTCATCAGCTCATATCATCAACAAGGCATATCCACCTGCTGCTTATAGGATGTTTATTGTGTTCCACACCATTATCTGTAAACACTAGAGACTGTTATGTGGAGAATCCCAGGAGATCAGCAGTTTCTGTAGTACTTAAACAAATCCATCAGGCATCAACGAATATGCCACAGTCACTGTAATCACATTTTTCTCTTTCTGATGTTTCATATAAACAATAACTGAAGCTCTTGACTTGTATTTGCATGATTTTATGTATTGCATTGCTGCCATGGCTGATTGGATAATAGCATGAACGAGCAGGGGTAGAGATGTTCCTATTATAGTGGCCGGTGTATGTATATGTGTGCATGTGTGAATATGTGTGTGTATGTGTGTGTGATTGGGTGTGTCTGTGTGCATTGGGGGTGCAGAGAACAGATGCCATATCACTCTTCTGCCCTCTCTCTCTTTCATTAGGGCTGACAAATCAGCTGTCACTCAGGCTGCAGTCCAATTTACACCTAATGACTCACGCCTGCACACTGAAGGCAGGGCCAGACCTCTTCTGATCTCTCGCTCTTTCACTCATCATCATCTCTCCCTCTCTCTCTCTCTCTCTCTCTCTCTGACACTGCATCTCCTTCACTTTCACTCACATTTACTCTCCTGTTCACTCTCTTTCTCACTCACTCTCTTTCTCTCTCTCTATCTGTAAGTCTGTCACTCACATTCTCTCTCCCTCTCTCCCTATGCACAAGCTCACACATACGCAGATCAGTGAGTGGAGAAAGCTGTGAGTGTGTGTGTGTGTGTGTGTGTGTGTGTGTGTGTGTGTGTGTGTGTGTGTGTGTGTGTGTTTGCTCCTCCTCTCCCTCCAGCCGTGCAGTCAGCAGCGGGATGCTGTGATAGAGAGAAGAAGGAGAAGAGGATTAAAGAGGGGGAGAGGCAGGGAATGCTCACTCTGGAGGGAGGACCTCGCCTTGTGTTCTGGATGAAGGGATGACACATTCTGCATGCTTGTTAATAGGACTATTCATTTGGAGCTTAACTCGGGTTTGGCTCTGTCCATCCTCCCTTGTCTCACTCTCAGACTCGGATCTCCCAGGAATGAAATGGATTCCCTGACTTTCACCTGTACAGCACGGCAGGAGCTCGTCTGACGAGTGAACCCTCGTTCAGAGAGCAGCAGGGGCCTCCTGCTGAGCGGCAGTCTCTCTGTGTTTCTGTGTGACTTCAGGATCCTTCATTACAGCATGTTTGGACTAAAGGCTCCACTCTACTATCTGTCTGGTATGATGGCATTAACTCTATCAGCTGTGTGTGCGTGTGTGTGTGTGTGTGTGTGTGTGTAGGGGGAGTCGAATGGCAGATAGGGGAGGCTAGAAGGTTAATTCGAGGAGAGCTCTGGTGATTTCGAGGTTAAGGAGAGGGCGGGAGAGAGGCTGGACCTGTAAGTGGGATAGAGAGAGCGAGCGAGAGAGAGACAGAGAGAGAGAGAGAGAGAGAGAGAGGCTGAGCAAGCAATACTGAAACTGAGAAAGAGAGAGAGAGTACACAGTACATTACGGGTGTAGGATTTTTCTGTAAACATCCATTAACACTGCTCTTATTTGTACAATATATGTTCTGTACTCGATTTGCTGTATTAGTTTTAGTTTTTGAAAAATGAGTTTGCTCTCTCTATCCTATTTAGTGTCACTCATTGGCTTGAAGAAGCCTCTGTGCGTTTTGTTAAAGAGGTGGAAGGATGTGCTCTCATCTCACGCTTCAGTACGAGTGAGTGTAAGCGAGTGACTCATTCTAACACACAAGTCTATTTATACCGAGTCATTGTTTGATTGTTTCCTCATATAATAACAAACTGGATAATGAGGAATGTGAATTATTTATAACAGGTATTTGTCAAGCTCTTAAATGTTGAATTATCTTCCATCTGTGTTTATTTTTGTATTTAACATGCTCATAAATGTTTTACGACACTGTCATGATTATCAGAGGTGTCACAGAGAAGGCACCAGATTACACTAGTCTTCCTGTTTGTAGTGCTACCTAGTCTGCTAAGGTTTCCACTGACCCACACTGCACTCTCACCTTTGCCCTTTGACTCTTTCGACCCAAAGGTCAGATTAGTGTTGAGTAGTGAGAGTAGCGCCACCAGCAGTTCCATCCGTGCAAAGTCCCCAATTTTACCGGAAGAAAGAATACACAAACAGAGGAGTGATAGTGATAGAGGCACATGAGAGAAGCATGATGCTGCACTTCCTCTACTCTATGTATGTTCATGTTTTGTGTGTGTGTGTGTGTGTGTGTGTGTGTGTGTGCGTGTGTGTGTGTGTGTGTGTGTGTGTGTGTGATTGTGGTCAATACAGCACTGTCAGTCCAGAGCTCAGAGAATGACAGAGAATGCCACACATCACCATCTGTGCTTTCAGAGCTGCTGCCGCTCTGACACGCACACACACACACACACACACACACACACACACACACACACACACACAGATGCCACTAACGCAAAACCAATTACTTTTTCTAGAGCCATTAACATTACTCTGAATTTACAGCAGGTCAGTTTGCTGGTGGGAACAGAAAATTGTACACATTGTATATTTTACAGCAGCCTGTAAATCACACATTCATGTTAATGATTAAACTATATTGTTACATTTTTGCCCCACTCTTGTTTGAAAGATCAATTTAAATAAGAAGCCCACAGATGTAGCTGATGATAAAAGTGCTTATAAAGGGCATAACCGTGTCTCTGACATGATTTAATGACGGTAGCTATTCATATGTGCGTGTGTTTGTATGAGAGATAGTTTGTGTGTAAGTGCAGTTGTGAGTCTTGTTTGTTCATGTGTGTATGCGGGTATATGGTGTGTGTGTGTGTGTGTGTGTGTGTGTGTCTCCACCCCCACCCTTCTCCACTCTTCTTCTCAGTGGGTAGCCAGCTATCCTTTGGTACTCTCCATTCTCTTCACTCTTTCACTCATTCATACACAGAATAGCACTCATCCCCCACCCCCTCACCCCCACCCCCCCACCAAACACACACACACACACACACACACACACACACAATCGACTGCCCCTCTTTCCCCCTAACCACTGTTGCTACAGTGACCATGTCAGACACTCGCTCATCACTCTATGATTACTTGAGTGGAAAAGAAGCATTCAGAATAAATAAATAAATAAATAAACAGATGACAGGAATGAGGGGAAGAAATGAAGCCAGAAACGGAGAGAGAGCATGAGAAAACAAATAGGACAGGTAATACCAGTGATGCTGCAAACAGAGAAGTGAGGAAAAGAAGAGAAGAAGAGTTGAAGTGGATTGGAAACAGACAGGTGGATGGGAGAAGCATAGTTTCATGTAAAGGTCCTGACATATGGCATATACTTCCCTTTTAGCAACTTCTGTATTTAGTATCTCTTCAGTCTTTAAGTAAACATTCTTAAAGGAATATTCCAGCATTTTCAACCCACACATCTGTAGCATATGTGTAATTACTGCTGACAAGAAGTTTGACATGTTTTCCTACTGAGATAAGAACAGACAACTTGTTTACTCAAAGTTCACTTATAAAGAAAATCCAAGGGCAGGTATTGAATAGGCTCCGGATCCACTGCAGCCCAGACCAGGAAGATTTCACGACATAAATTAAGATCTAAATCTAAATTCATTCTTTCAACATTCAGGAATGACTTTTTCCAGTAACACTGTGTTTTGAATGGCAGTGCTCATAAAGCTGTTCACAATGGGTATAAAAAGTCTACACACCCCTATTAAAATGGTTTTTGAGAAGTAAAAGATAAGATGATGTCAGACCTTAAAGTACACAAATAAAGTGAAAAACAATAATAAACCTTTTAGGGAAAAAAAAAAAGAAAAAGAAAAAACTTACAATAACCTGGTTGCATACGTGTGCACTCTCTTAAACTAATACTTTTATAAAGCAGCTTTTGATTTTGATTACACCACTCAGTCTTTTTGGATAAGAGTCTATCAGTGCCGTGCATCTTGACTGGGCAACATTTTCCCACTCTTTCTTGCAAAAACATTCTAGATCTGTCAAATTGTAATCTACTGTGCACAGCCCGCTTCAGATCACCCCACAGAGTTTTAGCTGGATTGAATGACTGGCTAGATCATTCAGAAACATTGATCATCTTTTGGTTTGTTGATTTGGGTGTATGTTTTGGGGCATTGTCATGCTGAAAGGTGAAATCCCTTTTCATCTTAAGCTTACTAGCAGACACCTGAAGGTTTTGCGTGAAAATCGACTGGTATTTGTAGTTATTCATGATTCCCTCCTCCTTGATAAAAGCCTCAGTTCTGGCTGAAAAGAAGCAGCCCTAAAGCATGATGCTGCCACCACCGTGCTTCACCATGGGTATGGTCTTCTTTTGGTAATGTGCTTTTTTTTTTAGGTGATTTAGTTAACCTGTTAAGCTGTTTTTTTTTTTTTGTGAGAAAGGGCTGCTCTCTAGCCACCCTACCCCATAGCCCAGACATGTGAAGAATACAGGCTAATCAGTACTTGTCAGATATTCCTGCAGCTCCTTTAATGTTTAACATTGGTCTCTTGGCAGCTTCCTGGTAAGATTTTATTTTGTCCTTTTATAAATTTTGCTCCTGTTCTTGGTGATGTCACTGTGGTGCTCCATTTTCTCCACCTGATGATGGCCTTCACAGTGTTCCATGATACATCTAATGTTTTGGAAATTCTTTTGTATTCCTCTCCGGGTCGATTCCTTTTTGACAGTGAGACTCTGTACAGGCTCATACTACAGTGTCCAGGCTGTGGCAGCTCTTGGCTTCAACAGTCAGATGAAACCAAGGAGAGCCGAAATCCTACAGAAACAGCTGATCTTTATTTCAGGTTGATCAGAATAATTTCATTGATATCAGCTGTATGATAATTGCTTTTCAACATGAATTCGAATGTGATTGGTTCACATTCATTCTGAACACAACCACATCCCCAATTAAAAAAGGGTGTGCACACTTAACTAACAAAGTTATTGTAACTTTTTTATATTTCCTATTTTTCCCTAAAATGTTTCTGATGAAAATGTTTTTCACTTAAATTTTATATGCTGTATTTTCACACTGTGGGTGGGAAAAGTTCTGACTTGATTTATTTTGGTTAAATGTTTTTTTCCTCACAAAAACTTGTCATTTTATCAGGGGTGTGTAGACTTTTTATATCCACTGTATACCATAGTGAGGTTGAATGCTTGAATCTGATTGGTCCGATGATGTGCATTGTGCATCGTAAAAATGTATAAATGTATAATTGTTCATGTGGCGAAATCTTTTTGTTAGGAGATGTTTATTTAACATTTATGGGAGGAGTCTCGTTTGTAAGCACTTTGCAACGGACATGGTGTTTTGTGAACTTCTTTCTTTCTTTCTTTGTGAAAGTCTTCAGGATAGAAGAGTTTACACTTTCCATTCTCACAATAAAATGATAACTGACTCTGCTTGCATGTCGTGCCACATCGCACCCCCCAGTCCCACGCAGACCTGCCTTATTTTTGTATAACAGTGCAGTTTGTTGCGTGTTAATCTACTGTGCATCAACACCTTTGACATCTGACAAATATTTATATGCTTTATTTCTTTATTGAATTTCTGAAGTTGCGCTATGACACCCTCCAAGCTGATTGAACTTACTTTGAGGCTTAGTGTACTTCTGGTATGTCAGAGCCACTTGTTGGTGATGATTATAACATATGGCTTGATATGATAATTATGTGACAGTCATAACACAGCCTTCTGTCAAAAAAAACAAAACAAGTAAGAACATCTGTGTCACCTCACATACCAGAAGCTGAATAAGTCTTTATGAATATGTATCCACGCTGTGTCAGTTGTCCTGAAGCGCTCAGGGAAGTGTCATGTAGCATTATAAACACCAGTCAATAAATTCATAGCTTTTTTTTTTTTTTTTTTACTGTATTGCTCCAGTATTTGAAAGTTGCCTAAAACTCCACAAGAACATCTTTAGTGAGACTTTCTAAAATGTTTGTCTCTTCCTAAGATGGATGTAGTTTTCAATTTATGTTATAGATTTGCAATATTTTAAACATTTATTGACAAATTTCAACAACTACTCACTTTAGGTATGAAAATAATGTCAGCGTTTCCTTAGTACAAGGAAACGTTAAAATTCTTTACCTTGGTAGTCACACACACACACACACACACACACACACACACACACACACACACACACACACACACACTACAGATGTTATACAGATATAATGGAGAAAAACAGGGTGAAAATGCTGCAGTATTCATTTAACTATACAGTATGTGTTTGCATACACGTTTCTTGGGATCTTGAAGTAATGTTTAATCTTGTTTTATATTTTAATAGATTTTTAGAACTTTTTGTATGATGGGCTCTTAAATTATATGGCAGGAAACTGTGATGAGTGAGGCAGTAAATGAGGGAGGGATAAAGAGATACAGAGTGTGATGTTTGTGTGTATGTGATTGTTCAGGAGGCTTGACTGTATTGACTAAGAAGTGCAGTATGTGCTCTCAGATGTCCAATGTCTCTTACATTCATCCACTTGCTTCTGTCTGCAGTGCCTGGCTTTATAAACGGTCCTCTTCTCGCAGGTGCATTGGGGAGAGTGTGTGTCTAACTGAAAGGCAGTGAATATCAAGTGCGCCAGCTGTGCTTCTAACTGCGGCTCCAGAGGCTTCAACCACAATGCTGTCACTCACTCACTCACTCACTCACTTCTAACATGTGCGCGTTGCTCAG
The DNA here is from genome assembly GCA_037577455.1 of Pangasius macronema. Taxonomy (NCBI): domain Eukaryota; kingdom Metazoa; phylum Chordata; class Actinopteri; order Siluriformes; family Pangasiidae; genus Pangasius; species Pangasius macronema. The sequence goes on along the minus strand of CM074953.1, from coordinate 12,468,681 downwards.
AGAGACAGACAATAGGAGCAATGAGACAGTGTGTTTAATCGTGTGCTAAACCACAAGATCAGAAGAGTAGATATAGGTAGACATTCGCTTCTAAAGATCTCTTAACATAGATGTCTGAAGGGCATACAACAGATCCTACACTGAGACACAGACACAAACAAACAGATGCACACAAACACAGGATTTGTTGAAAGATGGGCCTTCTTTCACTTCATATAGGCAGGTGTGTGTGTGTGTGTGTGTGTGTGTGTGTGTGTGTGTGTGGTTAGGCAGAGTGCCAGCAGGTTTAATTGCTCAGAGACTCTAGAGGCACCATTAAACTTATGTTACTGATCTTTGTCTCTCATTCTGTTCCACATAATTTGTAAATGATCTATAAAACCTAGCATTATGAGATCGTGTTGACCAGTAATAGCACCTTGGGCTGTGTTACACAGAACACTTTTATACTTTCATGGTAATGATCGTATGATATTCTTGCATTCTTGCTTGAAACAAATTCACTTGTAGCAGAATTATTGCAATCATGAATTTAAAAGGAATTAGGAAACAGACATTACAGTCTGCCTAAACTTGTTTTGAAGACCACACAGTGAGCTTGGTAGGGCCATTCCTCATTAGGCTTTAGAAATAATAATACACAAAGCCTAGACTTTTCAGCAAGAAATACAGATTCTGTGAATATTTGAAAAGATTTGAAATGTCAACATCCCTGCATGCTCTTGTATCTATGTAAGGAATAAAACAGGTTAGGAATAAAACATGACATTGCATGCTTGTAAATTGCTGTGGTATAAGATGAATAAAGCACTTTGGGATGTGCTATTATAGGAAAATAATCAACTAACGGATGTAACACTAATTCTCCTTCACATCAGGCCACATCACACCAACCCATCATTGATTCATTTTCTATAGCAGCATTTCCAAAGTGTGTTATTCCTCCTATATCATTAGCGATCATTACAAAAAAGCTGACAAAAATGTCAAATAATTTACAAATAACTCCTTACAGAAAGCTTCACCAGATCAGCAGATCATCAGATTTTTCATTTGTTTATTATTAGGCCTACATTATGTGGAGCAACTGTCCTTCAAGCCCTTCTGACCAATCAGAATCAAGAAGTCAACAGCAGTGTGATATAAGACAAAATTATTTATACCTATAACAATCCAAACTGAACATCTGCCATTTTTAGCTGTTTCTTGAAACAGTGTAGTGAAAACTCTGCAGTAACAAGTTACAGGCTTTGACAAGTCTTTGCTTTAAAATTTGTTTGTTTCTTTTTTCCTCAGAAATCATACAAATCATGTTTTATAATGTGTTTAATGGCCACAAACCTGCAAGGGAAAAGGCTAACACGTGCTTCCTCCGCTAGTCACTGTATCCGTTCAAAGCTACGATAGGAGCCCTTTTATACAGCTCACAGAAGATCATGATTTGCTAATGATGGTTAGAGAGGAGGGCAATCATTTTCACCCAGAGAACATGGCCAATTTAGACTCCCAGGCGCTGATGCATATAGCATTGTAATAATTCTTGTGTGATATTAACCAGTGAGTTTTATCTTATCTGTCATATAGCCAATCTAATACTGAAGAGAAACCTCAGTGTAATCAATCAGAAAGAACACACAATGCAGCACTACGCTTTTCTCCTCAGCTGTCGCGGATCTTTCTTGTTTCCATCAACATCTTCCTGTCTGTACTATAGAATGGAAAGCTGTATATTAATCCTAGTCTGTGCAGGCCAGTGTAAGTAGGCCAGTGCAGCGTAGCTCGTCCACCCTCCCACACGTTGTACAGTGCTAGCCCTGGTGCTAAAGCTAACACATTAAAGAAGCTCAGGTCTGATTATAATGCTTAATAAGGACAACCAGTATCCATGATGACTAACAATGTGAGTCTGACCCCTGCATAAACACGGCTGATCTTCAGGGATAAGGAGGCAGCAGAAACAAAGAACAAAATTAACTCTCTCTCTCCCACTCTCTCTCTCTCTCTATCTATCTCTCTCTCAAAAAAAAGCTATAACTAGACCATAGTCATATGGCTATGACTTTTCTCTCGGGGCCAAAAAATGAATCAAAAGTGTAATTAATTTGTTTGAGTCATTGCTGTAACTAATAAGCTGGTAATTATATTGTATTTTCCAGTAGTGTGGTTTTTCTTTCTTTCTCTCTGTGAAACATTTTCTCTAATTTGTAGAAAACAAATCTCTTTGATGCATCAGCCAATTAAGGAAGTNTGTGTGTGTGTGTGTGTGTGTGTGTGTGTGACACAGAAGACCTGTGGGCTCATTTCAGTATGTGTTCGATTCTCCTCTCAAGCACACTATGATGCCCCACTGCTGTGGGACTAATAAAAGCAGGAGAAGGGATTTCTGTGCTATATGATCTGCTTTAACACTCAGTGTTTACTATTCCATCCAAGTGGCTTCCCTGTGTTTGGTCTTATCCTCCACACGGCTCCTCGTTTGCATAATCTGCATAATCAGCCTGATTTCAACAGCTAGCACTTCTGCATATGATCATGTGGCTAAGTGGTAAATCAAAATTAGGGCAATCATTTGTGAGCCCATGGCAAGCTGCTACTGCTAACACACACACACACACACACACACACACACATACATACACACTTACACACAGACTCACACACAATGAGAGAGAGAGAGAGAGAGAGAGAGAGAGAGAGGGAGAGATACAATACATCTCAGACTTAGGCTTCTGTGTATCTTTTTCCCTTGTGAGCCTTCTTTTCCTTTCTCTGTTCAATGTGCACATGTGTGTGTGTGTGTGTGTGTGTGTGTGTGTGTGAGGAAGAGCTGTGCTGCAAGGAGAGCAGGGAAGTTTAACTAGTGTTCTCTTGTCAACAAAAGAAAGGTAAGACAAAGCACAGCACATTTAGGAAGAGATCCCTCTTTCCATAAACACACCCCAATGTACACACACACACACAAACACACACAAACACACACACACACACACACACACACACACACACACACGCGCATGCACACGGGCAAACATATACACGTGTGTGGGAGCACTCACACACACACACACGCACGCACACACACACACACACACACATACACACATATATATATAATATGTATCAAATAGAAATATTGAGATCCTGTTGTCAAGAAATGATTTTACTGCCATTCCTCTCTCTCTCTCTTTCTGTGTCTCTTACCCTCTTTCAAATAGCAGTCACCACATTCACCTGCTGTTTCTGTTTATTCTAGCCTGCTTATCTTACACCCCTGCATACTGCACTCTGTTTGTTTATCCAGTGGGTGTGTGTGCAGGTGTGTGTGTGTGGCCATCCTCCATCTAATCACGCTAATCTCCATTTATAACCCTATCTCTCTCTCACTGTGTCAGCCAGCACACAATGAATCACTCTCTCTTTTCCTACTCCCTAACACGCTACACTTTAATTACCTTAAGGAAAGTCAAAGCCGAGAGCTGTAATATACACGTCCAAATTTAAAACCGTTAGGGTGGAGGACATATCGTGACCTTTGTGTCAGATGGCTCTCTGTGTCTGGGGGAAGATGGAACATCTGAAAGGTGCTTGTAATACTGAGCTCATGATGTGTAGTGTGTGTGTGTGTGTGTGTGTGTGTGAGAGAGAGAGAGAGAGTCCAAGAATAATACCATAGGTATAGATATCAAAGCCTGAGCGTGGTCATGTGATTAAAATGAGTGTGGTCATGTGATTAAAATGAAAGTGTGTGAATATCAAGAGGGAGAGTGTGATGCTAGAAGACTGTATTTAGGAGATAAATCATCACTATCTATTTTTCTCTGATGTGAAAATAAAACTGCTTGTCCTGTGTGTAAAAAAAGAATCGTGTAAAAATAAAATAACTACATGTGAAAAGTCCACTACATATGAAATTATGTGAAACACAGTATGTGAAGCATCTGAAAGCATGGATGTAAATGTCCCATGTGAATTTCTTGTGGCTCTTTTAGCTTTCCTTTAAATTTTATCTATATTTTGTGTGAGGTGAAAAAAACAGCTTTTTTTTATTAGGACCAGAATTATTCTCATTTGGCTAAAAATATATTCCCCCCTCCTTCCCTAAGCACTGGGGCTGTAGGAGAACAATGCAAACAGCTAACAAATAACTTTGTTCTTTTTTTTTTTCATCCTTAGGCCTGGGTGTATGTGTGTGTGTGTTTTCTGAGGTGGATGTGCTGCTGCTTTCTACTTTTCCTTCAAACAGCTGCACTCAAATTGTAGCAATGACAAATTGATCTCTTCAACACACTTCCTCTCTCTCTCTCTCTCTCTCTCTCTCTCTCTCTCTCTCTCTCTCCCTCTCTCTCTCTGTCTATTGTCCATAATCCGTGTGCCCCCCACCCCCCACCCCCCGGGTTTCACAGCCGCAGGTGCTTCAGTTATCAGTTAGTACTAACTGCCACACATTTGCGCACACATATACACATACCCCCCCCATACACACTCACATATACAGTATAAGCACACGCACACACACACACACACACACACACACACACACACACACACACACACACACACACAGTTTCCAAGACCTTTGACTTGTTTAAAAAGGTCTGTAAACGCTGGCATTTTCCCACAGCTGCTGAACTCTTTCTTTGCTGGTGCCACCACACACTTGACTTAGCACACACACACACACACACACACACACACACACACACACACACACAACATTCAAGCTCACAATGTGTATGTGTGAGCACAAGTGTGTGTGTGTGTGTGTGTGTGTGTGTGTGTGTGTGTGTGTGTGTGTACGTGTGTGTAGGCACACAGGAGGTGGGAATCCACAGGAGAGGAGAATGCTGTAAGCTGGAACTCCCCCCTCGTTTCCCTTCTCCCCTTGGCTTTTCTCTCTCTCTTCATGCAGCTTCCTCTCTCACCACTGAAGGGCTGCACGCCTGTCATTAGCACAAAATGGGGGAGGTGCAAGTGCCTCTGGGTACTGATGGGGTGTCTGATCAGGGAGGCGAGGAGAAGACATTCTTCTGAATAGAGAGAGGCAGAAAGGGAGCGAGGGGGAAAATGAAGAGGGGGTTCATCAGTGCAGGTGGGAGCGCAGTCTTTTCATTTTTTTCATTCTTTCACTCATCTGTTTGGATGGCAGAGTGTGTGTTATAAAGACTGCTTGTTTCCTGCCTGTGATTCCACGATGGCGTTCGTTGTCACTGATTACATTTACATGTACAAAATAATCACCTAACTGCGAAAGATCAAATCTTGGCATTAATCCAACAAATTTACACTCACTTAAGGGTCTCTGGGCCTAAATGCCTTGATAATTTGATACTATAATCTAATTTATTAAACAGGGTTTCACTTTACGTGTTACTACTTATATTAGAGTTTGCTTAGGCAAACCATGTTATTTCATTGCTGGAGCACTGACCGTAGGCTGTAGTTTTAATTGTTTCTGAGGTGTTTCTTCTCTATCTGTTTCTGTTTTGTGCACATCAGTAAATGTATAAAATGTAAGATGTCAGATTAACAATATACAGTACATCTGCTGAATAACCCAAATATACTTAAACATTTCTTGAAATCTGATAATCTGGCTTTAGTCTGATAAAGGATGATGTAGCATGTTTATGTGATATAATCTGATATCAAAAATCAGATCATGACTGTATTATCAATGTTCATGTAAACACCATGACAGTCTTATTTTGCACGAAGCCCATAAGAACAAAAGCAGAGCCTTTTCTTAAGTGAAATGTTACTTTTGAAAGTCGTGAGAGATAAACTAACTGAACAAGATGAGGTAGCGAGAGATAATAAGGTCAGGGTTATGCATGCATTCAAAAAAGTTAAAGCATAATTTCCACATCTAACTCCTGATTTAGCATCAAACATCACTAGCAACTGAGTGATTCAACCATTTCTAACCATATGTTGCCCACATATAAACAAGAAGATATTTTTAATGATGATAGCTGTGGCAGTAAGACAAGTGAAACTGGCGCCAAACGGGCATAATGCATATTTTATGTCCTTTTTACATCCAGGGAGAAAAAAAAGATTCTTATCTAAGGCTCTTTGAGTAGACCTTTTTCTCCATTTGATTTATTTCACTGGTTAGTTGCTTGTGCATGTTCATAAAACACAAACTGCATGTGAGATTGTGCTATTCCGATGTATCCAGCATCCAAAATCTGATCCTTCGCAAACTAACATACAGCTCACTGCTAATTTAATGCACAGACATGACAATACACCAAAGCTTGGTTTTGGTTCCTGGGCAATCATGTGAGACTGAAATGACTCTAACACATAAAAGACACTTTCTCTTTTCCCCACGGGGAGGAGAACTGTGCTGTTTGCTGGTGGGCTTATCATTCTGTAGTAATGGATGATGTGGTTTGCATGTTAGTGTTAAACTTCCTGTTCGAATGGCCTTTGGCAGGCATTTCAGCTGAACAGCTCTCTGCTATTAAAACATCCTGTTTTATCTAGCATTTGTTTGATGTATTTCTCTTCATTATTACAGAGAGTTCTTGTGAATCTGTTTCCTCTTGATCTCTCTCGCTCTCCTCTCTATCTCACTCGTTCAATATTTCAACAATAGTGTCCAAATCCATCTCACTGAATATACAAAAAAAATGAAATAAAAAATTCTGTGCCAAGTAAGTGGTAGGCTATCGAGTGCATACTTCAGTAAAGTGTTGTAGTGTCTACCTTAGACCAAAATAGCGGAAAGTAGCCATGACACTCTGGAATCTGGGTTTATAATTAGACAATCATGCAAGTATATTATTGTTCTTGTGATCAGGGTTCTGCTCTGTTGTTGGTGGATTTGCTATAAGCACTAATGCTTAGTGTGTTTGGAGCTGTGAAGGGCTCTTGGCTCTTCAGTGAAGGATTTGGTTGCTTTATGTAGGCTGACCATTTTGTTATTTCAAGAACATACAGATTAAAAGCAGTCAAACAAGCACATTTGGGATTTAGACAGATATCATGAAAGTGATGTGAAACTTTTATGTGAAACTGAAAGACTACTCAAAGCAGTGTTTTTCCCAGTGGGGTCCAGGGAGCCCCACAGGTCTGTGACATACAGCCAGTCCACGATGATGTTGTTGTTGTTGTTGTTGTTGTTGTTGTTGTTGTTGTTATTATTATTTTTTAAACAACATAATGACGGTGGAGTTCACTATGAGCTACTACTGAAATAGTCAAAAGAATATGTAGTTATTATGTATATATGCCAATTATTTTTTTAATCTAAAGCTCAACAACTTAAAAACAAAGACATAATGTCAACATTAATGTAACTAAAATAGGAATAAAATGAGTAAAATGCTTTTATGATATAAAATGTTGATATGATACAAAACATTCTATTTGGCTTGGGCTTAATCAGTGTAAGACACAGGAACAAAAAATCTAATGAATATATGAATATATGAATATATATTTGTCTAATGTGCTTAATAATTGAATAATTAGATTCAACTCACATTTAACTGTGCACAAAGTTTGAGAACCCTTGGCACGAAGTGTGGATCAGTAGTTCTTAAAGACGGGTTCGTGAAGCATAGCCAGGGCGTCTGTGATTTTTTTAAAAATTTATTACAGTGGTGGAAATTAAAACCCACCATTATCAAAGTTATTATATTTACGATTGTGTCTTTAGATTCAAGATTCTTTTAATGCTACACAATGGTATTGGTAGTAATTAAGTTCAGTGCAGCTCAACTACTACACTACACAATAAAGTGCAGGACAAGTCAGCATGTTTATTTATGGCATTTAGCAGACATCCTTATCCAGAGCAACTTACAGTTATCTCAGTTATGGAACTGAGCAGTTGAGGGTTAAGGACCTTGCTCAAGGGCCTGCAATGGCAGCTTGGTGGTGCTGGGGTTTGAATTCATGATCTTCTGAGCAGAAGTCCAGCATCTTAATAGCTGAGCCACCACTACCCCTGATTAAGTGAGTGCAAATAAAGCAGAAGAGTGTCTGCAAATGTTGCAATAGTACAGACGGACTGAAACTGGTAGTAGAAGTAGTGACTGAAGTAAAGGTGACATTAATGACTGTACATTATAACCATCAGAATTATGAGTGCAGATCTGATAAAATAATAAAGTCTAGCCTGTGCAAATATTATGACAGTTTAGACTGAAAGAACCAGGGGGTTTGCAGTATCTGAAGAGTTATTAGTTTCACTGGACACTTGAATTGAATGGGTTGAGTGATGGAAATAGCAACCTATCATTACACTGGCTGTAAAAAGTTTGAAGATCTCTGGCATTAAGTGTAGACCAGTGGTTCTCAAAGTGAGCTCCAGGGACCACCAGGGATCCATGAGTTTATTATTATTCTGTTACAGTGCTGGAAATTACAACCTATCATTATCAGAGTTATTATATTTGTTGAGTTTTTGATAATTGTTAGTCTGTTTTCCTGGTCACTCGAATGAGTTTAATTGAATGGGTTCAGAAATAACGAGCTTTCAGTAGCCAGTAAGTGAGACGCTGGAGCAGACGAGATATAGATATAGATGTAGATATAGATATTAGACTGGTATGTAGTACGTCAGTGAACTAGTGAGGGTTCGGATGGAGCGCGTGCGTCTGTCGGTGGGCGTGTCACCGGAGCAGGTGTTAGGATCAGGCGCCGCCCCTTGTGCTTCCAAGCCCCGCCCCTCTCGCGCGTAGCCGAGGCTTGTGCGCTGAGCTTCCGCGCCGCAGAGCCGCTTCACTCTCACAGCGCTTCACATGGACTAACACCAAACCGCGATTTCTCTCTGTTTAAAGGTGAGTTTTCAGGCTGTTGTCATTTAAAACGTTTGGTTTCCGGCGCTCTGTTTCCGGTAGTAGCTTAGAACGCGTTTTTTTCTGTATTTGTTTTTGTTTACAGTCGCTAACTTGACCAGTTGCGCTACTGCTTTCATTTCATTGATAAGAAGTCTCTCTCTCTCTCTCTCTCTCTCTCTCTCTGTGTGTGTGTGTGTGTGTGTGTGTGTGTGTGTGTGTGTGTGTGTGTGTGTGTGTGTGTGTGTGTGTTACACGCTTCTGCGCTACCTCCAGGCTACTCGATGAATTCCTGCTCTTAAACTATTCATTTAACAGAATATTTTAACTTAAAAGAAGAATGTTCTTGAGATTTCTCTCTGACTATTTTATTTATTTGCTTATGGTTCTGTTGGCTCTGCTGCTGTAATCATCCTCGAAATGTTGACCAGAACAAATGGAGCAGTTTGTTATGTAGAGGATGCAGGGCAGAATGCTTACAGGAGGCTGTTTGTTTGTTTGTTTGTTTGTTTGTTTGTTTGTTTTTCCGAAACATTTGATTTTTATGTTGACGAGCAATAAAGAGAAAAGAACTGCTCAGAACGACGGTATAAACACACCAGCCCCCTAACAGCTGTGTGTGTGTGTGTGTGTGTGTGTGTGTGTGTGTGTGTGTGTGTGTGTGTGGTGATGACTTGTTTTGGGTCTTTTTTGTCATGTGTGCAGTATTTCCACCAAACTGCTGATGCCATTATTCATAATTATGATTAACCATATGTGCCGGGAAATGAAAAGGACTTGTCACTAAAAGGGTTGTTTTGCCAAGTGTCAGCTTTCTTCCCTGTTGGTTTTGAGGGCATGGTTGAACGGCTAGATTTTGAAGTAATGTCACTGTATACTGAGCGCCTGTCCCAGATGCCATCACGTCACTGTAAGGCTAGAGTTTACCTCACACCACTCGATCGGTTAGATTGCAGATTTTAGACATTGCAGAAGAATGTGTAACGATCTCAGGCTCGGTGTCTCTTGCTCTGACAGAAACCTCACTCAGCCACATGATGAAGTTTTGTTTGGCATCAGTATTGCCTCTGCACTGTAAACTGGGAAGGCTATAAATGAAACGGTCTGAGACTGGAAATACAGGATCAGTGTTATGACAGGGTGGTTAGAGTCTCACTACTGTACCTTTAGGCTCAATTATCTGCCAAGAAGAGCGAAAGAATTTTGCTTTTGAGATTAGAGTCTTGTAGTAAGTGCAGTTGTCTTGAGTACTGGACAATTTAATGCTTGGGATGAAAGATTAATTATACTCTGCGTACTTGTAGACCCAGTACACCTAGATGTATATATTAGAGACTTCGATAGCTGATGAGATTAGAATGTACAGTGATAAGAAGTCACTTGGCTGCCATACAGACCCTTATATACATATATATATATAAAAAAAAGATATAACAAAAAGCCGAATGATCCTGTTTTCCTGAAACTGCACTCAATTTAACTGTTGTAGTACAACAGTTCATTTCTTTAAAAGTACCTGACATTAACTTGTGTATGTATTTCCTTGTTATATTCACTGGATCTGTAGCTAATGGCTAGCTAAGTTAGCTCCATACTGCTCTGCTACATTAGCTTGCTAGATTACATTATTTATTTGACAAAACACTATTAGTAAGGTTTACTATCAGTTGTACTCGGAAACTTGTATAAGTTAAAGAGAACACAGTATTTTATGGATTTAGATGGTCAGATTTTGGGTTTTCACTTTTTTAATGTGTTAAGAAAATCTCTCTAGACAACCAAAAATGCTTAAATTGCTGTCATGTATCTTCCTGATCCTTCAAAAGTCATCACTTCCTGGCATGTGTCACTGGAGTGGTGGTTTCAGTATTTCACCCTCTATCATCTACTGAGGGCAATAATATGGATATCTCTGCACACACATGAACAGGTTGAGATGAGCTGTGGGTGTGTGTTTCGTAGAAGTCTGGCTCAGTGTGCCCTCGAGCAGAATGAACCATCCGTTCCTAATGTGGTCTGGCCTGTTTCACACAAAAGCACCACTATCACTGTGTTACGTGCTTTGTGCGTGGGGCAAGTGTCACAGGAACTCTCCACTGAACATCTGACTCCATTAGACACACTCCCATTCACTCGCGGGCTCTTTCACAGTCACTCAGCTGCCTGTTCCAATCTGTCGAGTTGGGAAAGGGTTAAATAACCAAGGGCCAGTGAGGCAGTGAAGACACAAACTTGCCTCTGTGCTGAATATCACACACAAACATGTCAAACCGATGTTTTTGATGCATCAGAACTCAGTAAAATGTGTCAGTGTGTTAATACTCCATATGTGCTTGAGTCGCTGGAGTTATGTGCCTAGTGTGTACGTAAGCTTTACTCGAGCTGTGCCAGACAATTTATTTACAATGTGCAGTTAATAATAATGACTTGTTTTGCTACTGTGGGTCTGGGTCAGGGTGTAGTGAAGTTTGCGAGCGTGCGTGTGTGTGTGTGTGTGTGTGTGTGTGTGTGTGTGTGTGTGTGCGTGTGCGCGTGCGTGCGCGCAGTTTGTAAGTGTGCAAAGCCATATTGTATTAGGATTAGCTCGGGTTACTGCTGCTACTCTTGTCTCTGCCGGTCAGCTGTTATATGCACTTACACAACCCACCCCCATGACCACACACACACACACACACACACACATACACACACACACACACACACAGAGAGACACAGACACACCTTTGTTTGCTAACAAACCGCTTTGTAATTTCACTGTTGGAGCTTGTGTGTGTATGTGTGTGTGTGAGTGAGAGAGAGAGAGACTGGGTGTAAAACAGACAGACTACTCCAGCACTGGTTTAATTGCACAAGAAACAAGAGATGAGTGTGTGAGTGAGAAAAAAGGAGCTCAGTGTTTTCATGGGGCTGAGCCAGTGCTAATCAGTTTCTAAACAAAAAAACAAATACCCTTTGCTGATAGTGCAAGAGGAAGGGGTGGGGATGAACAACATACCCCCTCCCCCCCCCTTACACACACACAGAAACACACAAAACACACAGACCTCCCTGTCTCTCTCTGTCAGCACATCTCTGCTCGGTTAGTAAGGGCTGGAACTCATGACATAATGTTTAGAGTTTGTACTGTCAGACTGTGACACACACAAACAGGAAATTTCATTGGACCTGTTTGACTCATGGGATGAAGCTACTTTATTAATGCAAAGCTCTTGAAAGGCATGTGATGATGAAAGAGCTTGTATTTTGATGACTTTTATACAAGCTGGTCAGACAGACAGGACACACACACACACACACACACACACACACACACACACACACACACACACACACAGGGAGAGCCTAAGGGAGAGAGCTCACCTCCCGGGCTGTCATTACTCTATAAACTGCCCTGTTTCTCATCTCCTCCCTTCACCCTGCCTCCCACTGAGCAACACACACACACACACACACACACACACACACACACACACACACACACGCACACACGCACACACGCACACACACTCACACTCTACTGTTAGCCTGCAATTACTGCCTGAAAGAGAGGGAAAGAATGACAGAGTGGAGGAGGAATGGAGAGACAGAGAGAGCGAGAGAGAGAGGAGATGAAGGGGGAAGATGCTCTGATTAATTACTAAACAGCAGGAAGTATTAAAGCTACTGAAACAATTTACTCTTTTGATAATCAATTAAGCTGTCAGTTGCTGCTTTAATTAATAGATTTTTTTTTTACAAGTAATAGAACTGAGACATGAATGAAGTGCATTGTCTGTCTTAAGTGTGATGATTCTTTATATTTCACTTCATGTGCTGTATAAAGTCTGTTGTACTTTATACTTTATAAGTGCTGTTGTACTTTTACAATTTACTACTTTGAGTATTTTATATATCCAGTTGCAGTACTGGCATAGGTCTCTCACGTGTCTTCACGTAATCATGGGCTAACATGGGTTAAGCATTAACCTGCGTTCTTCAGTATAAGAATACTTATGCTACAGATGTTATGAATCAGTCTATAAATGGTATTTACTGTAAACTCGAGTTCTGTTATGAGAGACACACAGTAGGATTTAGAGTTGAGAAAACTCCTAACAGAGCCAAGTATTACACAATTCTACAGCAGAGGGTTTCCTGAAGCCAGTGAAACGAAGAGCAGAAATAACAGGCTAATCATGTAACTGTAGGTTACGATGCCGTTTGTTCTGAAAGCCGTTCTTTTCACGTGGCGGTTGTTTGCACTCCTCTGCTGGTTAGATTCGGCTGAAACGAAGACTTCTGTCATGCATCACGTTGCTGGCTAATGCTTTTCAATGACATCAGTGCCATTAGTTGCTTTTTATTAATAAAGAGCCGTTCTTAAACTCTTCATAGAAAAACAACCTTGTGTGAGTGTGTGTATTTGACAGAGAGTAGAGACAGTCCACTTTTCTTGATGCATGGTCCAGATGGCACTGTGGTGATAAGCACACAAAGGAAGTGTGCACTGTATTGCGATCAGATAGGCTGTGTGTGTGTGTGTGTGTGTGTGTGTGTGTTTGGGCTGGAGGCAGTACATGTCTGTGTGTGAGTACTGGGGCTGTGTGTTGCTCCCTCACTCCCAGAACAGCAGCAGGAGGAGACCTGAAGTAGACTGGTGGCCATGTGGGAGTCTGGAGGTCTGGTGTAGTTCCCAACACTGCACCTTTCCCAGAGGCCTTTGGGAGTCGCTACAGTGGTGCAACAGCTGCCCAGGGCCACACATTTCCCTAACGGAAGCAGACGCAGAGCAGGTCTAGGACACACATGCACACACATGCACACACATGCACTGAGCATATGACTCACTCCTGCACTTTTAAATAAAGTAGTACAACATAAAAAAAAAACATATTTAGTGTCATTCTGCAGCTGTACATCACTGTGGATAATTAAAGGAAAGCAAAGAACCTACAGAACACAAAACAGGGCACGTCCGTGTTGTCTAATCTTTCAGCGCATCAGTCATTAGAAACCTTTGCTTTCACAAAAGAGAAGCAAGGGATGATGAGAGGAGGACAGGAGGAGACAAAGGCCAAGAAGAAAGAGTGGATTTGATTAAAGGGATGCGTTCACTCACGCTCTCTGTGTGGTTCTAGTGGAGAGCGGTGAGGGTAAATCTACTTTATACACCTATACTCATCCTTCTTTCATCTAGCTCTCATGCTTCACTCCTTGCTTAATGTATCGCTTTCTGTTTCTCTGCACTACAAAGGCTAATCGCTGCCCTGTTTGTTGATGCACATCTCATTTGTAGGGCTTTACAATTAATCACATACTAAGCAAAATCAAAGTGTTGGCCTTGGCAATTAGTTGATCACAAAGGCCATAATTCAGCCATTTAGTTTAGCAGTAGTGTGCTCAGTCAATGATTTTAAATCACTGAAATGTTCTCACTGTGTGCTGACAGCACTGAAAAATCATTATTGTTCTCTCAGTGTGTGCAGTGGCTGTGCATTAAGACCACGGCTTTTAATTACATCCACCGATTGCCATATCACTCATAATAATTACACTTATTAGTTTTCAACAGAGTAATAACATTGCGTCCACGCTTATTATGTTCATACTTCAGAATCTTGACTTCTCTTCATGCATTTAAAGACCGATTTAAAGCTTTTCTGTAGCGCTTTAGTTGTTTGTCTCACACTTGTCCTACAGAACAGATACAATGCCATCTGAAGTAACATTTCCACACAAATATGCAGCTACCAAAATGCAGTCCCATTTACCCTGCTGTTTTTCCCCCCTTTTTTGTGTAATAAGAATAAATCATCATCATCTACCATATGTTGTTGCATGGTATAGTACCAGAGCAGAGTGATTGTACAGGGAACCAGCATAAACACACATATTCCTTTTATTCACTGTCATTCTGTCATATTTGAAGTGATATGTGGTGTAATTTAAAGTATGTCACTTAAATGTAGTGCTCAGTATAAGTTATAGGTAATGGCTAAAATTGGGTAAATGTACATACAGAGCATTACTGGTGTTTAGAACTGGGAGTAGCAATAATTCGAGGTAGGATGGGTATATTTTGCCAGTAGTGGTGGTGGTGTTTCGGTGTGACGTTTAGGAGGAAAGCCCTGTTCTCTCCACTGGGAGAGCAGCACAGACACAAGGACGCAGACGTCACTTGGTGGTTCCAGTTCAGCAAATTAAACTCTGTACTTGACCAGTCAGTGTGGCTATTAAAATGCCCAAATCTATTAGCCAGTCAGCTGTCAGTGGTGCATATGTACTAGTGAGATCCACGGCAGTTATACCTGCATACCCCTACGGCAGCGCTGTTTAAATCTTAAATCTGACTGGTCAGAAGATGTTGATTAATTTTCTATAACAGCAGATCCAACAGTAGTTCAAATCAAAGGTTTATATTAATGTCCTCTTTGTAATACTTTATCATTGATATAGTAATAATGCAGGGACTTGTATGGTGGAGTCTCCACATGAACACATATGGTGAAGTCGTCTTAGAGGAGATATTTACTGCACTTTTGGAAGGAGTAGCAGCACTGAGTAACACTCAGAGATTGTTACAATAACACCATGCCCTGTCAAGAGATTTCCTTATCCTTCTTTTGCTCTTTTCTTTTAACATAATTGTTTTTGTTCAATAGTGACGTCTTTACAAAGAGAACAATATAGCCAGGGAGGTTATGAATTCCTGAAATTCACCATGTAATCTACTGACCTACTGAATGAATACACCATTGGTCTTTATATACAGTTTGGTTTTGTAGAATGACCGAACGACAGAACAGACTGGAGCTAGTCGGTAGCATCCAGGGCATAAGGATGAAAGCTTTAACTATTCTTTATCTGTCTGCTTTAGCTTAATTTATTTCTTCTCTCATGGCTGTGCTGCTGTAATACTGTTAGCATGGTATATGTTTCTAAGTATCAGTTTTTATAATATTCAATATTCAGAATATACATTTCTCCTCCATCCATCACCTGTATTCTCTCTCCTACACACAGGTTCTTTGATAGACATGATATCTCTCCCCCTCACACACACATGTTCAGTTCTCCTTCTTTCTCACCCACACTGTTTTTTTTCCTCTTTTTTTTTTATTTAGACACACATGCGATATACACACACACTCACACGCGCACACACACACACACACACACACACTGAGGTTAATGAGCAGAGGGCAGGTGTGTTTGAGGCATTCTCTGGTCTTAATGAACACCGATGGCACCTCAGGTCCCTGTGGTCACCTACGCATCACTGCTGTTGTAGTGCCATTAGGGACGTGTGTGCCTGTGTGTTAATGCAAGCATGTTCCTATGTGTGTGTCTGCCGGTACAGTCTACAAAACAACCTGACATACCATCCATCATCCATTTCCCCCCGTTGCTCTGCTGTTAAATTTCCATAAGCTGGTCATGTCAGGTAGGGCAGGGTGGATTTGCATGGCCTGTGCTGTCTAATGAACAGGCCTTTGGGAGCCAGAGGAAACTGTGGGACTCTAGGAAGAAGCTACTGAGCCACCCACTTTTCTTAATAAATGCCCAATTTCAGTAGCCAGTCAGTAGTTTCACTTGCCAAAATATTGCCACCCCTGTTAATTAAAGCATGTCCTTTTTCTTTCTTCTTACCTTTTTCTTTGATGAGCAGCACTATGGTGTTCTCTACCAAAGAGGCAGGTCAATTAGGAGTCACTTCCTAGTGCCACATTTCAGCCCAAGAGAAATTAGACAGTGACATTTTTTTTTGTTTTGACACTGTACTCCATTACACTAAGCTTGAAACAGTCATAATGAGGTTATAGTATAAAAAATGTTTTTAGTGTATGGATTAATGCCAGGTTCCTTTCAAAATTGCATTTGAATGTCAAGTACTTAAAAAATTAGCATTTGAATGCATACAACTCTTATGTAATGAATCAAGCAAATGAATCAAGGATAATTGTGAGGAGGCAATATCATAGTTTTTATCATAAATATACCCCCAGTAATGCTTTCGTTGTTGATATTCAGCTACAGGCACGGTAGTGCAGCGGGTAGCACTGCTGCTTCACAGCTCCATGGTCCCTGGTTTGATCCATATTCTGTGTTAGTGACCCACCGTGTGTCAGTGTGGGTTTCCTCTGGGTTCTTCAGTTTCCTCCCACTTCCTATAAAACATGCTGGTAACTGGATTGGCTATACTAAATTGCCCCGAGTTGTGATAGGATGTGTGTGTGTGTGTGTGTGTGTGTGTGTGTGTGTGTGTGCATGGTACCCTGTGATAGACTGGTGTCCCAGGGATGTGGATCCTCTGCAAGCATTTCTTGGAGAAGAACGAAGGAATGGATTGATGATATTTAGCTAGATTTCCACTTATAATTCTGCAATCTGATGAAGTGGACAAAAAAAAAGAAAACATATGATTCTGAAAATGACTGTTAGAAATGTTTAACTACTTACACGTAATATATTTCGAAAGAGATCAATTAAAAACGGGAATACACAGTATGTTTATTTAGACCCCTTTTTTGGGCCGTCAGGTGACTCGAGGGTAGTTCAGCTCAAAAAGATTAGCAGTCATGACTAAGCCACTAAAACTAGAACATGAGAACTTTTTACATTTAATTATGGAATTATTCTGAAAATCTGAATTCTTCTCAGACTTATTTTTTTTTCTTTTTTTACAGCTCATTTTCTTTTACTCCAGTCTTAAACATCTGTGTTAGTTCATGCACAGGAGAGAAAGCAGAGTTCATTCTAAATGTGGCCGTTATGTCTCGCAGCACAAAGATTAAGAATGTGTCAATGGCAGGGAAACAAAATGAAACTGAGGCGCAAAACTGATTAAATCAATTAGAGACAGCCAAAGATGTGAAATGTGTCAAAATCAGTGGTTACGTTTTTAACTTTCAGTCATGAAGAAAAACCGATGAACAGGCTACGATAACTACTGAGGAAGCGGCCATAGATGTGTTAAGGAGAACTCTAGCATGACCTTAAAGTCTGTAAACCTCAAAGGGCAGTTATTAAAAGTGCATAAAAAAAGAGAGTCAACAATTCACCTCTTTAAAAAAAATACTTTCGTTTCAGAAAATTGCAGGAATAGTATTATATTCCAGGTGAATTATGCTTTCCGTAGGGATTTTGTATAAAAATCCATGATTCACTCATTAATAGATGCAAATATCTCAGAATTAAAGCTCACAGCTTGGCATGTCACGTGACTGGTAACGTGCAGAATGTGAGTGTTGGATAAGAGTCAGTATTTCATTCCCGAATCATCATTCAGAAATACACAAATCATCTTACAGACAGCACCATATATGAACAGAATTATCATTATATCCCTGCAGTTTGTGCTTGTGTGTTATTGTTTGTTATTGGCTGGTAATGTTGTGCCTGTGTTCATAGCATAGAGATAGCATCTAAACAGGTCACAGGCACCAGTGCTGCAAGATCAGAGATTAAGGCTGTCTGTCTGACACCACCACTCATCACCATCATCTCAGTATGGGTGTGGGTGTATGAACGAAAGAATGAGGTGTTTCGTTAACATTCCTAACTATCTATTAAACCTGGGGTGTTTCATTGTGTTTTTTTTCCCCCACATGCACTCATTTCCTCTCTCTCTCTCTCTCTGTCTCTCTCTCTCTCTCTCTCTCTCTCTCTCTCTCTCTCTCTCTTTCTCTCTCTCAGTTTTAAACTGTGCATTTACAGCGACCTTTTAAGATTACTACCTGTCACACTGTACGAAATGATCCCAATAAAATACTGGCCGAATTCTACAGCAGTTTCTGTGATAAGGTCTTCTTCATGTCAGATGAAAGACTTTT
Organism: Pangasius macronema; assembly: GCA_037577455.1. Lineage (NCBI taxonomy): Eukaryota > Metazoa > Chordata > Actinopteri > Siluriformes > Pangasiidae > Pangasius > Pangasius macronema. The sequence goes on along the minus strand of CM074953.1, from coordinate 12,450,077 downwards.
AAAGCCAGACCTGCAATTAAGGAAAATTACAGTGTTCTCTGTGATACGTCATCGATCATTGGCAATCCAGGCTTAAACAGCAACATCCTTCAAAATGAGCCTGAGGTAACAAGGATGTTTTTTTTTTCCCCCTATCTATTTGCATGTTTTGTTTACGTTTCACCGTTGCCACTGCTATATGTGTAGCTGTACTGTGAGTTTCACGTCATTCTATGCCATCCTTCTGTTGATATGTTTGAGAAGTGTGTTATAGCAGCAGTCGCACTCTGAGATTTTAATTCGAACTTTCTGCCAGAACTTTAGCATCTGTTGTCCTTGGCTGCGATGGCACTAAATCAGTGAGCATGTCACATTATGCATTGTAAGACCACCATTCTCAACTCTCAATGAATCAATTCTTTTAAGATGTGCAATTTTTGAGTGTAACAGCAAAATCGGGCTGAAATTGTACAGTGTAAATCCGGCTTAACTCTGTTCATGTCTTTAGCCGCACATATCCATGTACTTAAATTCACAAAACTGACTTTATACCTACTGGAGTGAGAGAGTGCTCTTCTTTCTGCATGTCTATAATCTAAGGTGACTAATCTGTCAGACAGCAGACTGAGCACACACACTCGCAGGAAGGCCGTATGACTTCATATTTATAAATAAAGGCAAAAAAGAAGGTGATTAGTGTAGGCAATAGCTTGTCTAAGTGTGATATGATGTAATTGCAAGGTTGAAAAATGCTTTTTCCTTCTGTTGCTCATAAATTACATCATTCATCTACAACAACACTGCATACCTCTGTCTGCTCATTTCTCTTACTCTGTCTCTCTGTCTCTCTCTTTCTCTCTCTCTCTGTCTCTCTCTCTGTGTATAGTGAGGGGGTCAGGATGTGATCTTTGATTATAGAACATCTGGAAAGGTGCTCACAGTGCAGAGTAGGAGTCATAGAAAAGGGTGTGACCCAAAACACAAGGGGAGAGGAGGCATTACACAAGGAGTTAGAGAGGGGGGTGTGGCCTACAGCAGTTGGGGGGGGAAGCAGGAAGGAAGACCTGTGGTAATGGGGAATAAAGGAGGATAATAAAAAGTGGATAATAAGGAAGCATATAAAGGTGTGGCATGTGGTACTAAGGAGGTGACAGAAGGGCATGGCTTTTCACTGTACAGCAGTTACTAGACTGTGAGAGGAAAAAAAGAGGAAGTGAAATAGAGGGCAGGCCATGTGACTTCAGAGCAGCTGTTAGATTGAGAGACAGAGCGAGACAGGAGGAGCGTGTGTGTGTGTGTGTGTGTGTGTGTGTTTGGCTGCAGGGAGTAAGCGAGTGTGAGGTGCTGTGCTGCTGGGATGAGAGAGAAGATCAAGAAAGCAGCCTTGAGTGTGGTGGTTTGTCTTTAATAATAGAATAAAGATTGTACAGGACAGTGATCTGGGTGTTGTATGCAGATGACTGGAGCCTGGAGGTTTTGGCATAGACCGTTAGGTAGGTCTGGATTCATTTTGGATTAGATAAATAGTAAATTTGAATACTAAGCATTCAGTGTGTGCATATGTGGATCTTTCTATAATCAATCCATTGCTCGTCATGTGTTCTAATGAGTACTGTTCATATTTTCCATTTCCACCTGCGTGACCTGTGTGTGTAGTGAATCTGAGCATCAGCAAGTCCACGAGTGTGCTGTGTTTACATGCATGATGTAGATGCTAGCTGGAATGAACTTTCACTTTAGGGGAGTCAGGGGACATACTTATGCTAACTAGAGCCCCTAATGTGGCTAGTGTCATTAATAATTGCTCCCTGCAGTTCAACATGAGGGCAGGTGGGAGCAGAGTTTACTTGTCATAGAGCTCGTGATGAATGTGAGTAAGTGACCATTGACTTGGGGTGGAAGATATGGCAAACTCCTACACAATACATCACAATATTTATGCTATGAGTGCCTGGTAAACAGCAGTGCCACATTTAAAGAACATTTTAAGAATAATAAATGAAGTATTTAATGAGATTTGTATTTAGTGTGTACATAGAAGGGTAAATCTATTAGTTTAGGACTCAGTCAGTGTTATATGCAGTAAGCACTGACAAACAGGCTTAGAAATCTAGAGCTCCTTTTGGCTTGGTCATCTAGGGGAACCCTTAAAGCACATGTTCTCACCCCAGGTCCTGGCGTACTCCTGTCCTGCACTTTTTAGTATTTTCCCTACTCTAATACGCCCACTTCAGGTGTGTTGGGATGAGAGAAAACACTAATATGTGCAGGGGTACTCCAGGACCAGGGTTGGGAACCTGTGCTTTAAAGGTTCTGTGTAGAACCATATGACAGAAAGTTTCTCTATCAAAAATGATTCCAGACAAAAAAAAATGTAAATATGTTTTTTCTATTTTGGGTATCTTTATCACATACTGAATTATATCCTTCAGCCCTATCATGTCATGCTGTGTGTTACAATAGTAATATATCTCAGCCTGATGATGTGACTTTTTTATAAAGCAGTCAAAAAAAGTAGTACCTAACCTATCTAATATTTAACATCCTTTGTCTGGTCAGTTAGTAGACACTGAGTTTAGCATAATTTTTGTCACTTTCAGTTCTTTAATCTGTTCAATACTCTTCCTCAGTACAATCCAAGTATTGCTGCTTTTGATAAAAGTACCTGCCAGATGAGTACATGTAAATGTAAATGAAGTTCACACACTCATCCATTATATTGTCATGTGGATGTTGTGAGGCACCATGCGCTTCCCATATTCATGAAGCATTCCCTATAGGTTTACTGATGCTGCTGAAGTATGGTATTGATTTCCTTAGGAGGTGTAGTTTAATCCACTTCCTGACTGATTATTTCTGGTAAAGAGTAGTCTATTATCTCTGTATTAGTTTACCTAGAGAGATGTCAGGTTAAGCATTCTCCACAGATATGCTCCTCTATATATATAATATATATATAATCCTATATATAATGCTCCTTTGAGGAATTATCAAAGAAAAAAAAGACATATGTCTAACATACATATGAGTGTGTATAAAGATTTTACAGTGATTTGTGGTGGTGGGGAAAGCTTGTGTAAAGGTTTAAAAAAGAAAAACCAACATAACACCATCAGAACAGCTTCAGTGCTGCTTAGCATCGATTCTACAAATCTTGTGAACTGTACTGAAGTGATGAACACCATCCATCCAAAAGATAATCCCTTAGATGGTTCTGACAGTGATGATGGTGGTGGAGAGCAACGCTAACGCGTCTCTGCCTAAGGCGTTAAATTGTGTTGAGGTCTGGTGACTGCGAAGTTCGTAGCATATGACTGACATTATTTGCAACTCATCAAACCATTCAGTGAGGCTCTGTAAATGTGGATATTGTCATTCTGGCAGAGACCACTCCCATCAGGATAGAAAGGTTTTGTTGTAAGATAAAGGTGATCAATCTGAACTTTCCATCAATTTACAGTCCAGGTCAGGAAAATGTCCCCACGGCGTAACAGAGCTGCCAGTTTTTCCTTTAATTCGCCACTCATATGTGTGTGAGTAAGTGTGTGTGGATGCGCTATTGAGAAAGTAAACAGGTAAGAGGTCATGGCCCTGTGTGACAGTGTCACTTGTCTTTGGTACACATGCACACATGCATTTAAATTTCAGGATTAGTTAAGCTTTTTTGCTTACGGTGACTGGAATGCAAATTCAAATGTAAATGATCACATTTAAATCTCTCTCTCTCTCTCTCTCTCTCTCTCTCTCTCTCTCTCTCTCTTTCTCTTCTCTCTGACCCCTCCCCCTCTCTTCTTCAGGCATGAGCCATGAGCCAAAGTCGCCATCGTTAGGAATGATCTCCACGGCAACACGCACCACGGCGACCGTCAGCCCTCTTACCCCCTCCCCCATCAGCGGCACGGTTCTGGCCAATGGGAATACTGCTTCCCAGTCCGCTCACTCCGGATTTGCTGCTGCTCTCCGCAAACTGGCCAAGCAGGCGGAGGAACCCAGAGGTGGGTGTGTCCTCTCGTCTGTCCTCTTTTGTATTTGTTCTTTTCTCCACCCCTTTCTTCATCACTCCATACATACGGCCTGACTCTAACTTGTGCCTTTATACATCAACAGATTTACACACTTATACCATTATAGCATTTTATTTCAAATCATTTTGAACCCCTTTCTCATCTATCCATCAAGCATCCTTCCACCTCTTCTCTTCCCTTTTTTTTTTCATTCTGCTCAACTTGTGTTGTATGGCAGCTGAGCAGTGCCATTTGAGGGCTATTTAAATGTTTGTGTTTGTTTCGTCTCCAGCACTTTAGTCACTCTGAAACGATCAGAGCAATCCCACATTTACGCTGAGCCTTGTAAAGCCTCGTAAAGCCTCGTAAAGCCTTAAGTTCAGTAGATATCACGTGCTTTGTCTTGCAGCTGCCTACAGAAAGGTATTTTGACCAAATCTCTAGCACGTATAATTTTTGACACTTGCTATGATGATACGTCTGAAAACTACACTCTTGTGTAAACTACACTCTTGTGCTTTCTCTACAGCTGTTTTGTCTACATGCTACTATACACACACTGGCTGGATCTGAGCTGGGGGACTGAAATGGGCTAAACGGTTCACTAAAATATTCAATGCCCTTTTTGCTTTTTATAAAAGAAGAGAGTGATTAAATAATAAACGTGTAGGCTAGGATGTCCCATATGGTACCATTTCATTTTCTTATAGTCTGTAGGTAATCGTAATTTTCTTCGTTTATATTCTGAGTGTATTGTGTTCCTGTATGGGCATAATAGTTGTTTATGTCAATAATAAAAGTGTAAAGACTGATTTTTCTGATGCTCAGATCTACAAATACGTCAGTAAGTAGTAAATATCTTTCACTCCAGTTGTAGACTGTTTATTAGTATGTGCAGTATGATGTGAGGAACCGAACTGCTGAAAGGATATGCGCTAACGTTCATTTTGTAACAGGTGTATAATGTAAGTGTGTACAATCAACTGGCTGCTTGTAAATCCAAACATTTCTGCCTGCTAGGATCTGCTTGTTAGCAATGTTGACACCTCTGAATCTCTTTAAAGATCAGTAACTATGGAGGCATTACAGTAATATTATTATTTTGCCCATAAGAGGAAATCAGATATTCAGCAAATGTAACTTTGTAATATAATGAAATGTGGCTACACAGAAAAAGCTCAGTTGTAACGATCAGTCCAGGTTTTACACACACACACACACACACACACACACACACACACACACACACACACACACACACGCACACACACACTTTTACACTGCGCTCCAAGGTCTGTTGCTGTGGTCAGATCACACGGAATAGATTTGAATAATATTTGCATGTGGATTTGACGGATTTTGCTGGCACATTGTTGAGGTCCCCATCTGTCTGTGTGATTGTGTTCTAGCCACAGCCAAAGACGAGACTCACAGATACACCCACCCACACACACACACACACACACACACACACACACACACACACACACACACACACACACATACATGCACTCTTTGTTTTCTAATGATAGTTTGACACGCAGTTGAGCTTGCGTGGAATTTGCCTAGAGTCATCAAACTACCACTCTGCTGTAAATGAATTTTTTTGAAAGCCTTCAGACGCGAGCTGCAGATGGAAAGCAGAGGTCAGGAGGTGGCTGCTGGAGGGAGATGGATGAACTCAGTAGGTTATTTGAGGAATCACTTCATTTAAAGCTTGAGAGAAAATAAAACTTCTGGGAGAATTCTCCTGGCTGTTAAGAGGTGATTATGCCACTGGCGTCTCTGAGCATCTCGGAACTAGCTCTGCTCCCAAAACCCCATCACTGAGAGTGATCGTAATTTATTGACTTTATTAATAAAGAAACCGCAACCTTTCAGGAGGCAGCTAAAGAATCACATCAAGCCAGATTGTCTTCTTATCTGCCTGTTTTCATTTACTGCTGCTTTCATTTACAGTGACTTTTTCTTTCTCTTTTACATATAATATCTGTTTATTTCATTTATTTATTCGTTTGGCACTTTTAGCCAAAGTGATTTACAATTGGGACAATCCAAGCATGGAGCTGAGCAACTGCTGGTTAAACGTTTTTCAGTCTTTTCTCTATCCACTGCGTCTGTGGTACATGTACAGTTCAGGGCTAGCGATATGACAAAAATATAATATAACTATTCTCAAAAGCATTTTTATGATATACAATATATATCATGATATAGGCTTTCTCACTGTTTGCTGTACAGTAGTGTCCCATTTGAAACGTTTGCTCCTTCTTCTTCTTCTTCTTCTTCTTCTTCTTCTTATTATTATTATTATTATTATTAATAATAATAATAATAATAATAATAATAATAATTTTTCTATTGTTATTATTATTATTATTATTATTATTATTATAACAAACTTATATTTATTTTTTTATATTTAAAAAACATTTTTATTTATAACTACATTACACTGACAATGAGAAATAAAAAAAAAAAAGATTTAGTGCAAATTTTAACATCGTATCAGCTGCTTCTATTCAGTTTTTAATTATTTAAAAATATGTTGTGTTTTTTTTTTTTTTTTTTTTTTTTTTTTTTTTTTTTTTTACATGTTTTCTTGGATTAAAAAAAAAAAAAGCCAAAAGGGAAACTTACTTGTACTTGATGTCTCATGGAAAGTGTTGGGGCATCACTAATTGTTTCTGCACAAATAAAATGTTTTTTTTTTCTTTGTGTTTGTAAAATAAGTTTCCTAACTGTATAATTTTCCCGTTCCGAGGTGGGGCTGCATTTTGTGTGGGAAGAATTTCTGGTTCTGTGTAAGTTAGTTTCAGTTTGATCGTGACTAGATGCCACAAAACCTTGTGTTACCAGAATGGCATGTTACTGTATTGCTTCCGAGGGAAAGCTACATAAGATCAGCTTGGGTAAGACTTTCTCTCAGCTCTTTATGGTTAGAGTGTAATAGCTGTAGTGTTGAATCTGCATCATTTATTTCAAACAACACTTGACAGATTAGTTGACATTTGACGAAATGTGACGACCACACTCACTCAAAAATCAGTACATTACGCAGTCTCAAGAACAGACCACACATTTTACGTACGCTTTAGATGCGGTGAATAGTAGGCTTGGGGCGAGTTATGATGGTGTCGGGATTAGCAGATAGATTCCAAATATCACGGTGGCTTTCAAGCTGATTTAAATGTCTGGTGGAAAACATGGTGTAAACTTTAAGATCAACAAAACTAAGTTGTGTTGTATTTCGTAATATGTTTCCTTTTATCCTATTTTGTATCCTATACGAACCTTAATAGGGAAGACAGACTGTTGTTTTGTACAAGAAGACTACGTAGAATGGAAGGGAACAGGTACGAAAGGTCTGTCTATTTCGCGTGAATATCGTCCCTGGTAGAACAGGAAGCGGGGTGTAAATTAAGAAAATGAAACGTGTCTTTGTCAGGGCTACTTCACTATACAAGAATTCAGTAGGTATCTCCACTGCTTTGAACACAGAGCACATGCACACATAGTTTCTATAATTTTCTTTACATTTTATAACGAGCTTAATTACAGATAATAGCTCGTTGGGTTTATTTATAGTCCCGATTTCAGTTTTGCAAGCTTTACTGACTTTACTGACAGGTGATTAGGAGTCGACCAAAAAAAAAAAAAATGGACCAAATGCTAATGCTAGCAACTAGCAACTACAGTGGGCTTGTTTTCTTTTTTCTTTGCTTTAATGACCTAATGATTTTTTTTAACACGTTATGTATGTCTTGCCAAACTGTTTGATATTAAATCCTTGTGCGAGACTGTTGTTAATCTGTGATAGCTAAGGGGAAAGTAGGATAGGACGATGGTATATTGCACTTGATCTCACAAGCCTGGTGGTTACCAATTATGTCTGATAGCAGTTTAGTGGTTATTGGAGCAGTGGCTCTCTGGCAGACCTGGTGACCTTCTGGTCACTGTAGAACCTTAACCTCTGAGACACTACTGGTAGATGATTACTTTCCGAGAAAAGTAAATTTATTATTATTTTATTTATTTATTTTTTGTATGTGACTATTTTTAGCTTTGACCATTGATCTGTTAGTTTCTTCCTTTGGCTTTGATTAAATAGAGACAGGGGAGTGAAAAAGTGCAGGGATTTATTGACTGGTCCTGCTTTTTTTAGCCGTGTGATGAAGTAGTAGCTGTGTATCTGACTCAATAGGATTTCTTGACTAATTGCCGTTGGCCCTCCAGTGATTACTGAGCTATATAATGCCTGCCTCTTGGTCTGTGAACTTGCCTCTCTCTCTCTCTCTCTCTCTCTCTCTCTCTCTCTCTCTCTCTCTCACACACACACTCTTGCTCTCTCTTTTTTCTTTCTCTATCTATGTTTCTCAGTGGATTATTTTTCAGCAGTGCCTCTGCATGGCTAAGCTCATTTGGGAAAACTGCCGCTGACTAGAGTTATTCTCCTTTGTTGACTTATGCATATTTGTATGTGTGTGTGTGTGTGTGTGTGTGTGTGGATCAGTGGCTGCTTGGACTACAGCTTTGGCTTAATCAAAGGCCACAGAAAAGCAGATTTTCTCTGGCCTCCTCAGGGAGTAGCCCACTTTAAAGCGATGAGCATTGGCTTAGAGTAATACACTCACACACATACCGTATACACACAGTTTACAGAGGCTCACAATTTAAGACAGATGCTGATGCTTACACACATGCACACTTATCACCTCTGCGCAAACCCCGATGCCCAGAGAGGGGCTGACCTACTTTGCTCCTTTTGTTGGGTGGTTCAGACAGGTGCTGTTAATGGGGGTACATTTTATGTTTGTTTATATGTATGGTTGTGTCCCTGAAGTCAAGTCTCTCTCTCTCTCTCTCTCTCTCTCTCTCTCTCTCTGTCTCTCACACACACACAATGTAAACATGCTTATTTGTGTCTAGATGGACTTGTTTTATCATTGGTGTGCATTGTTCTGAATGTCTGAACACGCACATGCACACACACAGAACACAAACAGTGCACTACACTGATACGGGTTCTCTTTGTTACAAGTAAAATGAAGCAGATCAGTATGAGAAAGTGACCAGAGCCTGTGTATATATGATTGCATTTGGCGCTCTCTCTCTCTCTCTCTCTCTCTCTCTCTCTCTCTCTCTCTCTGTGTGTGTGTGTGTATGTGAACGTGTGCGTTTACTGCAGGGAGGTTTTAATCACTGTTTGTTTCTGTAGCTTTGTAAACTGGCATCTGATCTGTCATTGAGAAGAGGGCTTTGTTAGCAAGGAGGTTGGCAGTCAGGAAGTGATGATGCACGTACACTTATCTGACAGCCTGCTTGTGCTTTCTGGCACACACACACACACACACACACACACACACACACACACACACACACAAAATCATATATCTCTCCTGCCTCCCTACTCCTCCCATCTTTTTATCTCTACGTTTTCAGTGCATGTATTTTTTGCTTCTTTTTCCTGGATTGCTGGAAGATTTGTCATCTGCACAGCTTCAATGCTGAGAGCATTTTGCTTTGTGACAGGACTTGTAAAGCGAGTACTGAATAACTCTAGCCAGCTGTAGGACTTGATAATGTCCCTCACAGGTTTGACATGTTGTTTGACTTCTCTCTGAATGAAAAATGGTGATGGATGAGTTGAATCCCACAGCTTTATCCTCACATTGTCCTCTGGTCTTGGACTAAAATCAAACTTGTGTTGTCCTTTTTATCCACAGGCCCTAACTCTATCAGCGGTGAATCATCTCCTGTTTCCTCTCCAGCCACCAATCACAGCTCTCCGGTGGGCACGCCAAAGCGGGGTCCACTAGTGTCCGGGCCGGGTCTTGGGGCTCCTTCTGCCACCCATGGTGTATCGAGCACGCCGCCTGTGGTCACCATTGCTCCTACAAAAACAGTCAATGGCATGTGGAGGAGTGAAGGGAGACAGGTGAGACTCAGCTCCCCAACCCAATCAAACATTTCTGACAAAAGTGCAAAAAGCAGACTCACAGTGACACATTGAAAAGTCACGTGAAATCTTGTGACTTGTTGTTGAATAGGGACAAGTCTTTCCTCTATATATCCAATATCGTGTATGTTTAAGGTCACTGAAAGGTCAGAGTGCCACCAGCAGTCATCTCTCCTTCTGTGAAATCCAGTACAGAAATTCACCCAGTGTGCATGAGAACTGTCTAAGCTCTCCAAACACACTCCCTTTCCTTTTCTTCTCCTGTCTTGTTTTCTCTCCATCTGTCACTCCTGATGGATGTCTGACACCATAGTAAAAATGTCTGTAAAGATATGATGTGTTTTTGTAAAGACTGAGTTGGATGGACAGAGATAAAACATAACAGTTCGGTGTTTTCCGCAGTCTTCCTTTCTATCGTTTGTCTAACAGTCTCTTGATCACTTTCGTGGTGATGTTAGCAAAAAGACCGGTTTAGGATATGGTAGAAGTGCTTTAAGAACAAATGAACTAATGAAATCCTGAGTTTAACAGAACAGTAAGGAATGAATGAGTAAATAGCTTACAAGCTACTTGATGTAAAAGACTTTCCTGTCAGCACCACAATATAACAACAAGATCCTGCTGTTTAAATAATATCTCAGGAATAATTAGCCTTTAGTGCAACATTATACTAAACAAGTTGTCCATTAATATTAGTGTTTGTTTTGACATGAAAAAAAAGCAACAGCATATAAAGACAGAATTTTAGCGAGCATGACGTGACAAGGAGGGTATTCCTCTTAGCCTTGTTTGGAAGGAACATGAACCAGCCTTAGGGTATACAGTACATGAGGCCGTAAGCTGGAGATGGGGTGTGTGTGTGTGTGTGTGTGTGTGTGTGTGTGTGTGTTGGCGGGACTGCTCATGTGTAGTTCAGTTGCCTAAGGTTAAACAGGGTTCAGTCAGGGTGCAGGGAGGTCACAGGGTTTAAGAAGGGGCAGTATAATGGGGAATGTGGCAAGCTGTGGGTTTACTGCTCTTGCAGGCGTGTGTGTGTGTGTGTGTGTGTGTGTGTTAATGGGTTTGATGGGTTTGTTTGTTCAGGCTTGATCTCTCAGTGCTTCTGTGAGCCTGTTTGGCCGTGCAGTCACTGGGGGAGCAGTTCAGACAATGCCCACTTCCCCCGATCAAACCAGCCTTTCTCCACACACACAAAGAGCTTCTGTGCTGTTGCCCAGAGGAGGTGGAGGAAAGGAGCTGCTCTGTTGGCTTTGCTGCCAGCAATAAAGAAGGATTTCTTATAAAAAAAAAAAGAAAGAAAGAAAAGTGTAATTCTGGCCACACACACCCGTTTAGGTTTAGGTTCAAACAAAACCTACACATTTGAAATTGTATTTAAACAATAGTAACAGTTAACATTCTAAAAATCACACATACGTGCGCACACACTTTTTATATATTTATACACACTTTTTATGATTTATACCTGCTGTTAACTGCACATACGCAAGATGACCACTGCGTGTAACGTGAGGTATAATCGTGCCTTTATGTTTAGGTGCAAACAAAACCTACACATTTCCTTCCTCTTGCACTTGTCTTGGTGGTGTGGCCTTGACCCGAGCCAGAAAAGGAGTGCTGTAGTCATTAGAAATCTGCTTTGAATCACATTTACATGCTAAAAACTTCATGCAAAATATATGTTGATTTGCATTCGTCTGCTGATTGTTCTGCATTTTTCTTCTGCCTTACTTTGTTGCTGCCTTACAATAGCAAAGGGTACACAAAGAGATACAAACGGCTGTAAGGGTGGCTTTTACAGCCATATTGGGTGAACACTTATTATCTCCTGTTTTAGGAGTGCAAAACAAACTGGACAAAATCAATTGTTTGATTTAATTAAGAACAGATTAGAAAGACCCAAATGCGAAATGTAAAAACAAAATCACATCTTTTTGTGTTCCCAGGCTGAGGCTGCATTGAGAGGGCCTGCTCGAGAGCGGCTGTCCTCCGACCCTCCTCCTCCTCCTCCGACTCAAGAGAAGAGTGTCTCCTCTCTTCCCCCTCACCTCATGGGGGCACCTTATCCTTTTGGCCTGAGCCCCAGTGCAGTAATGCAGGATCCTCGTCTACAAGCCCTTAAGTAAGAGCCACACACACGTATAGACATAGCACCTGTAACATGGCAGCATATTATTAGCGTAAATCTACATATTAACAGCTGATTATCATATAACATTATATTATTATTTTGGATTTATAAGCTATTCTCTCGCTCTCTCTCTCTCTGTCTCATTCAGTTTATCACGTCAGATGCCTCATGTTCTGCAGTCGGGGGCTGTACCAGTTGGTGCAGTGCCTTTGGGGGCGGTGCCAGAGGAATACCTGCGCAGTGGCTTCCGCCCTTATGGTTCTGCTGAGGACCTGAGATTATCTTCCCTCCCATTAGGGCTGGACCCTGGGTACTTTCGCTCGGGATATCTGGCTTACCCTGCCCTGTCATCATACAGGTGTGTGTGTGTGTGTGTGTGTGTGTGTGTGTGTGTGTGTGTGTGTGTGTGTGTGTGTGTTTTCCTTCCTTCTGTTTTCCACCAGCATGGTGCCAGTGCTGGTGCAGGGAACCAGTGAACCTATACTTCTGCTGGCTTAAGAGCTGAACTGTAATGTCAAGAACATATTTCACAAATCTGTAAATGTCTATACAGAGCACAGAGATATTATCACAAACAACAGCTGAATGCATGATAAGACATACATGCTCTTATAACGTTTAACCATTTGTCTGTTTTAGTGCATAGCTGCTCTGAAGATGTTTTATTAGCATTAACATTAGCAGTGCAACACTCATTCATTCATCTTCAGGAGGTATTTTATTCAATGTGGGCTTCTTCCAGGTTATCTGGTTTCCTCCCATTGTCCAAAAACATGTCAGTAGGTGGATTGGCTATGGGAAATTTCCCCTAGGTGTGAATGTGTGTGTGGATGGTGTCCTGTGCTGGACTGGCGTGCCATCGAGGGTGTACTCCCTCCTCAGGGACAGTGTTCCTGGGATAGGCTCCGGAACCACTACAACTCTGACTAGTTTAAAGCAGGGATTGTGTTGGGATTTTTTGGCATTAATAATATACGCTAAATGTTTTCATACGTCTGTTTCTTTTTAAATACCCTGCAATCTTTAAACTCAGCCACACAAAGCACACACACTCACAGAATTCTTCTCAGGGGAGGTTAAAATTGGTGGCTGAAATTGCCTTCAATGTTGACCTCAGTGTGTGAGTGTGTGTGAGTGTCTGTGAGTGTGTGTGAGTGTGTGTGTAAAGGGAAGGCAAAGAGCTGGGGTTAATGAAGTGAGAAGACAGAGATAGTGATGCAGCAGCAGGAGCCACTAATGAGCTGTTCTGTTCCCCTCTTTCCCCCCGCCGCTGGGCAGAATGGATGAGTCCCTCTGTTTATCTGCCCTGCGCTCGCCCTACTACCAGCTGCCAGCGGGGGGAGCCGTGCCCTCCCTGCATCCCAGCACTGCTCACCTCCACCTGCCAGGGGTGCGCTACCCTGCGGAGCTCAGTCATCAGTCTCTGACAGCCCTGCAGAGCGAGAGGTACACACATACACACTCAGATATTTACCCAGTTTATAATGCTTCCAAGATGCTCTGGCTCGGTTTTCCATGTCAGTTCATCCAAATAGTTTTGAGTCGTGCATTTCTTTGGAAATTTATCATCAATAAACTTAAAATTGGCTGAAATAAATTGGCCTTGATAGAAATGGTACAATTCTGTTTGTATATGTCACCATTTTCTCTCTGTAACACATATGTGCCGTGACTCCTACAAAAACATGCACACACACATACATGCATGTTCACTCCCCTGCACACATACACACCCCATGCGGCCTGTAATCTGTTCAACTTTTCCTCCTCATGCTCAGTAGTAAACAGCATCAACACTTCTTGTGTTCCTGTTGCCTCCCTCTGAGTGTGTTCTTTATGTTCCTGTGGAGAGTGTTGCATCTCACACCCTTTGTGTGTGTGTGTGTGTGTGTGTGTGTGTGTCTGTGTGCGAATCTCTGACAGGCTGCAGATGGAGGACAAGCTTCGCCAGCGCGAGAGAGAGCGGGAGCGAGAGAAGGAGAGAGCTCACGAGGCAGAGAGAGAGAAAGAGAGAGAGAGAGAGCGAGAACGGGAGCGAGAGCGAGAGCGTGTGCGAGAAAGGGAAAGGGAGGAGGAAAGAGAGAGAGAGCTGGAGCGACAGAAAGAGAGGGCAAAAGAGAGGGAAGTTCAGGCGGTCCGGGCCATGGAGAAGCACGTCCTGAGCCAGGAGCTACACACACACTCTCACACACACTCTCACAGGCAGCAGATAGAAGACAGAGCCAAGCTCACACCAAACCGAGCAGGTACGCAGGTGCACACCTACACTCGTTCACATGCCCTTAAATTAATTCTCCAGCATTTCCAACTTAATCTCTAATCACACACATAGGTGTGATTACCATGGATAATAATTTGAATAATAATAATCTGCCATGTAATGGAAGTCTAAGAACAGTTAATAAAATGTGCAACTGTGTTACATGAATTAAATCCAAACAAGTCACACTCTTGGCCTGAAGCAGACACAGAATAAAGCTTTTATTTTTTGATTTTAAGAAAACATGAAAAGGTAATTCCATTTCCTTTCATTCTGCTTACAGGGTTTGGTGTTTCTATTCATGATCACGCTCAAACACACACAAATGTTCACTTCTGACAAAAAAATGAAAAACAAAGTGGCATTTACAGATTTAGAGCTTCATTTACAAATTCCTTTGAAGAATTCGTTAATGCGCTCTGCAAAAAACACATGGACCAAATTCAACAACTGCCATTAGACAGCCATTTTAAGTGAGTTTAGAGGAAACAGTGTTTGTTCTCTTCTCAGTACTGTATTGTGTTGTGATATGTAGAGATTAGGCTGATAAAATGCTGGAGTATTCCTTTAGTAAGATTAAAGTTGTAAAAAGTAAAAACATGCTGAAATAAGCACTATTACTTTTTGTGTTTTTATTTTAAAAATCACAGTTAATGCTGATCTATTGAACAGAATATAAATTGCCCCCCCAGAGAAAACCAAAGAGGCCACACTTCTGGCCCCAAAGCCTCTGCAGCCTGGCTTGTACTCCTCCCCGGGTGGCCCTGCTCCACTCCCAATGCCCAGCCTGGTGCCCACCCATGAGCGCTTAGGGCCGGGTGCTGTGCTGCTCCAGCGCCAGGCAGAGGAGGAGAGATGGCTGGCACGCCAGAGAAGGCTGAGAGTGGACACAGCAGACAGGCAGGGCCTGGCATCTGAGTGTTCACAGCACAGCACAGAACCGGAGACACACGAACCACAGACAGAGACACAGAGGTGAGAGAATTGCAGTACATACCTTTAGACGTGGTCGCTTTTCGCATTATGGATGGCTACATGTGGTTACATTTTAAATCAGAGGTCAAGACAAGTGTCTGTCTGGCTCTGGGTTTGGAAGTGTAGTTTTACTGAATCTTAATTATTAAGCTGTTTTTAATCTTTACTCCTGGGCAAAAAAAAGGCAAATATTCAGTTTTTAATGGCCGTAACAACAAATCATTAGTCAGAAAATTAGCAAGAATTAAACAAATGCACTCCTGAGAGCTGCTGCACCACCGTTTGTTCGGTTACTTTGCTGCAGTGAAGTGTTTGGGGGAAAGCTAGAAACAGGGAAATTCGCTTACATGTCTTTTTGTATGCAAAGGTAAAATCATGGTAATGATTAAAATGTTTGATGTAAAATTCAAACTAACACGTCTGAGTGTACACAATTTTCCAAAAATATCTTCTGGGATGTTTTTTTTTTTTTTAATTAGTCATTATTTGGTTATCCGCCGCACCTGATGCAGCCCGTCAAGGGCCACAAGGCTTAAACATTTAAAGAAATGGAAGGGAAGAGCTATCCCATACGAACTTCCTTTATCTGTGTGTTTAATTCTTGCTCATTTCCTGACCAGTGATTTGTAGTTAAGACCATGAATATTTTGTCATTTTGAGCTTGTCCCTTTTTTTTCTTGTTTTTTTTTTTTTTGCTCAGGAGTGTGTTTCTTCATGCCTTTCAGTTCAGGAATTGAAGGGCTAGAAGAGTTAAGACAAAATCACACTACACACCCACACAATTGGATGGATACACTAAAGATTTGTCCTCTCCATGAGCAGTTTATGTCCAAGACCTCCCCTTGTTTTCATGGATAATCTAATCTGGATACTGTAGACTTGTACCTAAGAACTGCTTCTGTAATCATGAAGACATATTCTCATCCCAAGACACAATATGCTCATGCAGCCTTTCAACACACCAAGTAATGCAGGATTTTATAGTATACAGTTGTAAGAATGTAATGATTTATAATCCTACTACCAGTGTCCTCCACAAGAGGATAGTTTCTATTCTGAGCCTGCTTCCTCTCCTGGTTTCTTCCTCAATATTGTCTCAGAGAGTTTTTCATTGCCACTGTAGCCTCTGTCTAGCTCATTAGGGGTCTAAATAAAAATCTGCATCTGTATTTCTGTAAAGCTGCTTTGTGATGTCTTGTTAAAGGAGCTATAGAAAAATCTATACCTTATCTTTACATTGATTTACATACTGAACGGTTCTTGATGCATGGCATGTATTACCTTTTCTTTTCTAAAAAATGTCTGGATTACAGACAAAATTCCCTAAAAGTTCAGCTAGCTCTGAAATAATGTTCTAGGGATTGTTGCTTTTAATCCATATATCTTCCATCTAAAGCATACTGATCTTCTTTGGGCTCTTATCCTCTTGAAGTGCCATGATCTTGAAGTACCCCGAGGCAAAACAAGAAAACTAGAAGAGATAATATTCCTTGAAGGAGAGGCAAGACTGCCATGCTTCCTGTAGAAACATGTTGTAGAATGGCGCCATCTTGTGTCTTGACTAACTCTGCATGGTTTCACTACACACAGGCCTAAATCACACCACCAGGACCTGAATACCAGAGAGCTACCTCACCACCTGGGAGCGCCACCTCCTCTAATCTCCCCCAAACCAACCCCTCCTAACCCTCCCACCACTCTCTGGAATCCTGTGACCCTCATAAACTCTCCCTCACACACACGTCGAGCGTATGACCCTCCCTTCCCCCCAAATCGTCCACCTCCAGGATTGACTAAACCCGAGTGCCCAGACAGGGGCCTTCCTCCAAGGACACCTGGCGTCCTCGAGCCCAGCACCTTTCTTAAAGACCAGGAGAAGTCGAGCCAGAGCATTCTGAACAAGCAGAAGCTCTCCTTTCCCCTGTCTGCGCCCTTTGGAGAGCTCAGGGGCACTAAAAGAGCAGGGTCCCCCATCAGAGGCTTCCCTCAGTGTCCCGGGCGGGAACCAACAGTGGTGTATGATCACACACTGCAGCAACACAGAACTCTCCTGAGCAAACTCGACCTGGAGGAGAAGAGACGCAGGGAAGCCAGAGAAAAGGGTACAATGTCCAACAACTATCTCAAACTTGTACTTGTTTTGGGTCACTAAAACTGGACCAATCCTGAGAACAACTTACAAAGTATTAAATGTTACAGTTAACTCCAAAATTATATAATAGTTTTATATGTGTATATTTGAGATTTTTATGAAGCATCCTTCATCGTGCAGGTAAATATTAAAGATACAAAGATAAATATCAAAGATATCAAAGATTTTAACATGTTCTGTAAATACAGTTGATATTCCTAAAAATTCTTTAAATAAAGGCAAAAAATTCTCATTCCAAATTATAAAACATGAATTATTTCCAAATTACTTTCAGTCCTTAGTCAATATTATTAGTTGGGGTGATGATAATTCTGCAATAAGTCTCTTGTGAAACATCTTTATGAAAATGCTTTATGTTAAGAAAAATATTTGGTGAAAACAAACTATACAATATCCTTATATGCTTAAGGTAAAAAAAATCCCTTATTGCATGTGTTATTTATTATTAAAATTGCACGGCTTCACTAATGTTTTTTTAATATGGGTGCCAGTAGTTCTGGAGCTGACTGTATGGGCTTTTGTAAATATACATTTTTTAAAAAGGATTTATTTTATGCCAGTGATTACAGAGATTTCTTCATTTTGACCTGAGAGTAACAATGTGGAATGAAGTGTTTGCAAACAGAACACTAAGGTTCAGTGGAATTAATTAAATAATAACGCACTGAAATGGTTTTGCATAAATTTGCTTTTTCCTTCTCATATATATATATATATATATATATATATATATATATATATATATATATCTCACTCTGTGGTCTGTGCTTCAGGTTATTACTATGAGATGGATGATTCTTATGATGAGAGTGATGAAGAAGAAGTAAGAGCTCACCTGAGGAGAGTGACTGAACAACCTCCTCTCAAACTGGACCAGTCTAAAGAGGTACCGCTCCCTCTTTTATCCTCACACATGCCTCTCTCTCCTCTTCTCCTGCTCATGTATGTTATTAATCTGACAAATCTAACCCTTACTTTCTTTCTCTCTCTCTTTCTCTTCCTCTCTGTCTGTGTACAGAAACTGGACTTCCTGGCTGTGTTTGGACTGACTACACTGTCCCAGCGAGACGAGCTGTTGGAGAGAAAGAGGAAGAAGAGGAGAAGGATGATGCGGGAGCGCAGCCCGTCTCCAGTACCTGCTCAGAGTAAACGTCAGACTCCATCCACACCCACGCCCACCCTCTCCACCCGATACACACCCGAGGAGATGGACAGGGCACCTGAACTAGAGAACAAAAAACATTTCCTCAACATGTTCAACCTCAACCATGTCAGCCAAGAGCAAAGGATAGGTGTGTATGCACACACACGCACACGCGCACANCACACACACACACAGCTAATATTCAATATTCTAAATATATTTTTATTTGCTTTTGTTTGTAGAAGTTTGTTTGATTTAAAGAAACGTTCTGTTTGTTTCACCACTGCAGAGAAAGAGAAAGTAGTGAATCTGCTTGATGCCATCAAAAAGAAAACTATCACTCTTGACACACTCCGATATGCCTCATACACACCCTGCTCCAGCCCTCCCACTACTGCCTCTGGTAACAATTACACACAATCAATCCATAACATGTTTTTCCTGTGTAAGCTACAGTGCCTTGATAAGTGTTCACCCTTCTACAACACCCAGTGTTTGTAATATTACAACCTGGAACTGGAAGTACTGTTTGAATATGTGCCAAATATTTTTTTTTTTACTGTGACACAATATTAATTAATCCGAAAAGCAGACATTTGTGAGTTGCATAAGTATTCACCCCATTGGCGCAATACTCAATAGAATTAGCTTTGGTTCTACCAAGGAACAGGTTCCTTCCAGGGTACAGGTGTGTATACAGATTTAATGTGTTTATATATTAGACTGATATTATGTTTATGTATATTGAGGTCACATGACACACAAATTGCAAACAGATACTTCATTCAACTAATTATGTGACTGGTTCATATGCAATCATTGCATTTAATTTGTAAATAATATATTGGTTTCTCCCCACTTCAGTATTATGGCTTATTCTGAGTATATTTGTGACATCTAATAGCAATCCAGGTTGCAGTGCTTACTAAATGTGGAAAAGTTCAAAGAGGGTGAATACTTATGCAAGACACTGTATCTGACTATCTTTTCTAACTGTGTTATATTTATCTGTCTCAGATCCTACAGCACACTCCACACCCTGCCAAATAAACGTAGAATCCCACCCAAGTTCCCGTAGCCCCACTCCTCCTGGACCTACCCGACACGTTCACAGTGCCAGCCATCCCGACCTTCACAGACCTTCACAGCCCGCTGACCTGTTACGCCCTAAAGAGCCCCCTCCACTCGCCCCCTTGCAGGATCAGTCTCGTTTAGGAGAAGCCCCGCCAATCAGCAGAGTACCAAGCTTGCAAAACAGCTCCCGACCTCCACTCACACAGCTGAAGGAGCGACCTCATGGGCTCAACGGACTGAGTGACCACAGCAGGTCCCGACCTTGGGAGAACCTCACTGCTGAGGAGTTTGCTCAACACTTCCACCAGTCTGTACTGCAGTCTACACACAAATCCCAGCACAAACCCAAAGGTGAGTGGGCCAAATGATGCTCACTGCTGTCGTGTGGGATGAAAGTGGTTCATTTTGTATCATACTGGGTTCATCTAGAAACAACTCTTAGAAAACAAGAACAATATCTTCATTCTGTTAGAAGGACAACAGCACAGCTGCTAATTATTTAGTGAAGCCATACATGAAAAAATTAACTCACTGTTATCTAATGGTGAAAACAATTAAACTGTAGTTTCCGCAAAAAAAAAAAACGCTTGACAGCAGGACTGCATGCCATTGCCTGTTTTTTTTGCGCCACCCCCAAAAATTATATTATTTAATTATTATATTATTTAATTAGATTAAAGGAAAAAGTGGACAAAATAATTACTTAATAATTAGGTATTAGATATGTCATCCATATATCTCTTATGCAAAACTAAAAATGCAAACATCAGACACTAAACCTGGGGTTGTGCATATTAACATTGTTTTTGCCTGTGTGTGCAGTGAGCAGGGACCAAGGTGTTAAGTGATGCTTTATAAATAAAACCTTATAGAAGTAGATTTTGAGATTAGTTACTATGGTTAAGCATGTTCCCTGTTAGCCTCAGTGACAGGACTGATCATTTACCCAATGTTGAAGTTGTATCATTATGTATAAGGATCTTAACAGCATTACTTGTTCTTTGACCAGGAGGTGTCCCAGGAGCCCCTGAGCCAAAACACAAGCTCAGTAACGCTGTGCGTTACAACCCTCCAGAGCACCAGGGGGCACTGAACCGACTACCTTACTCTCACACCAATGGCCACTCATGCCACACTGCAGCCCACCATGAGTCAGGGCTGAGTGATGAGCGATCTGCTGAAGAAGACTCTACTGAGGAAGAAGAGGATGATGACGATGAGGAAGAGGAGTGCAGTCCCAAATGGAAGGGTATTGAGGCCATAGTGGAAGCATATCAGGAGTATGTAGATGGTGAGTTCTACTCTCAGGCCAGCAGTTGATTTTGTGGCATTCCAGAAAACGAGTACGAAACTGAAGAAAACGTGGTCATGTGACTGCACACACACACACACACACACACACACACACACACAGTGTGTGTGTGTGTTCACAGAGAGAGGTATAGAGAGTGAGGTTCTGCAGAGTGAGTGTAGGAGAATGGAGGCCCAGCACTATCACCTGAGTGTGACAGCTGATCAGCTCTCTGTCAGTATGGGGGTAAGTTAGCCTTAAAGCTGTCATATGATCTGTCTGTGTTAACATTTTAGGCCAGCGCTCCTGAAGTTGGGCTTGCTTTTGTGTGTAGAATCAAACGTTTCACAAAAATCAAGCAGTGCACTTAACACTAAATACACAGTGCAAATAACTGAAGCTTTTTTTCCTCTCACTTGCACAGCTAATAACGTGCCTCCATCTGAAATATCCTGTGTGTTTGTATGTACTTCTGCACATATCTAATTAAGCATGTTTTAATTATGATTACAAAAATTTGGCTTCATTAGTTACTGTATTTAAGTCACACTAATACTCTAATCAATTATGTTAGCAAAGTTACCAGACTAACTCAGGTGCATTAAATCAAACTCATATCCTTCAGTCTGGATGCAGGCTGCGGTGGCATGTTGATTTATTTACAGCTGATATTTAGTATTTAAAAGATTAACGCCCAAGTAATGCAACTGAGCTTTTTTTTTTCAACATATAGTTCTCCAGTATATATGTTTATATTGTATAATATTTCTGTCTTCCATTGATTTATCATGGCAGTGATATAGTGCAATAAATAAGGAATAAGAGAAGTCTCAGTCAGGAATTCAGCAGGGCTGTGATATAAACCTGGGTAGTTTCAAAATTGTCTGAATAGTTGTGATGTGATGAACACTTTAATTATTATCATGCAGCCCTATAGTGTCGGGAGAAAAAGTTACTAATCTGTAAGCTTCCTTGTTGTGAGAGTGGAATCCTCAATGGTACATCTTTTCTACCTTTAGTATGTATCTAATGTGGAAAGGAAATGCATTAGATGAAGGTAGTAGGTACCAGGTAAAGGCTTCTTTACTGAACACACAAAGATACCCTTCAGGAAAACTCTTATTCTGAGAGGATAATTGTGTGTGTACATCATTTTTTTCCACTGACTCTTTCTCTTTGGTTCACCAGGAGCTGTTGGCGCAGAGGCAGCGGTTGGCGCTTGACAGGGAGCGAATGCAGGCTGAACTCGAGCACTTCAGGAAGTGTCTGGCATTGCCTGCTCTGCTCTTACACAGGGGTCACTATAAGGGGCCACCCCCGAGGTGATCCCTCTCCCCCTGCCTGCTCGAGTAGGGATCTGGGCAGCCAGCACCCAGTTCCTCACCTGAGACTGAGAGCCCAGAGCTGCACTGAAGGCTGAGGGTGAGGAGGAGAACAGGATGAAGATGAAGCTGAGTTCACTGCACAGCAGGATTGACTGCAGCCATACAAGCTTGTGCACTGGTTTAAAAAACATAAAGAGAGACGGTCAGTACCAGTGAAACAGTGGCTGGCACTGGGAAGCCCATCCTCATCTCCAGCTTTAGATTCCTGTGTGCTAGAAATGACAAATAGCAAATCTTACAACCAAAAAAAATCACCTAGCTGCTGTAAAACTGGAGAGTGAGGAAGACTGATGGAGCATATGGTGAAGACTCGCATGCTCGAGCTCACGTCCTTCTTCCACGTCACTCGGCCTGCACTTCAACGTGAACTGTTATTAACACTGTGGCATATGATAAGTGGGACATTCAGAAGCAGCTCTGACATTTAAACGTCATTGCTTTAAAAGTGAACAAAAATATTGCTAAAAACCAGTAATAGTTTAATAATTTTTGTACTATTAATAAATCAAAACTATGTTTACTTTGGATTTCAATATTATTCCAAGGCTGGGGATTTGAAACCGAGAACCTGGCTGGGTGAGGAGGAATGAAGGAAAGGAGGACAGAAAGACAGAAAAGACAAACAAATGAAGGAAATATGTAAATAAAGAAGAAAGGAGACAGGGAAAGACAAACAGACGTGTGATGTGAGCGCAGTGCTAATGCACAGTGTCCTGACATCGGTAAAGCTCTGTCTCTGTCTAATGCCGGGATATTTATTCCCCTGAGCAGCCAGTGGCCCATCAGCTCTAATCTGAACTCCTCCCTCCTCCCTCATGCAGCTATTTTTGCTCTTCCCTCGGAGCCACAATCTGACCTGTGAAGTGCCACAGTATTTTGTACTAATCATTGCTGTACACAAGCACTTACTGACATGCTGCATGAGCGTTACTGAACTGCACAGCAGTGTACTAACTGCAGTGAAATGTTTACACACTGTGTGTTCTCGCCGCAGAGAAGCATTCCTGTTCCCATCATGGACGAGGCACAAAAAGGCAACTAGGCACCAGTGATCTGTACTGATGTAATTCTTTATAATGAAGTCTGTAATAAACAGGACACCAGTTTTTAAATCTTGTTAAAACTAGGAAGAAAGCAGAGCTACATATTATTCAGATGATGATGTAAGATACCCTGATATTTTAATGCTGTGAAAAGTTTTAATCGTACCTTTTTTATCTGGATGAAGTGTGAGGTAATATATTATTTGGTGAATGTAGTAATAGTTATTTATGAACCTATTAAATCTGAAAGAGGAAAAAAAAGACATGATGTTGAATTATTACTACAAGCATCCGTTGCTTTTACTAGCAAAAATGTACAGTAATAACATGATCTCTATATATATTTGTTTTCATTTTGAAACATGATTCCACATAATAGAAATTCTGCTTTGGTCAGTCGTTACATTTCTAACACCNCGCTGCTGTTTAATGGCTACGTGGCCACAAAAAGACAGAAGCAATACTTCTCATGTACACAATTTTTCCAGTTTACCATATTATTTACAATGTTTATAGTTTTAAATACACACACACACACACACACACACACCTTCTCCCAGATAAGCATTTTAAAACCTTCAAGTCTGCCAAAAAAAAAAAAAAATGAAACAGCATTAAACAAGTCTTTATCCTTCACACACATCTGTTATATACCTCGAAATAGATATACGATGGATATATAATCATCTCTGATGTGACGTTTAGAAACGGCAGTTCATCTCAGAGCTTCACATCTGAATCCCAAAGCTAAATGAACGTACTGAAATCTAGTCAGTGTTACACATATTATCCTGTAATGCACTACACAGTGAACAGATCTCACACCTCAACAGGCACTATATAAATTAACACTACTCCCATTTACAGCTCCTTTAAACACATAATGTATATAAACTCATGTCTGATCAAAAGCTATATAAATGTGATTGTACAATGTAAATGTATTAAAAACAGCCACATTTTCCATCATGCTGAACCAAATACACCGATTGTCAGATACAAAGGAAGTAATCATGGGGCTTCATAACTGAAGTGTACTACAATTACGTGTAATTAAAGGCTAAATTTTCTAGACTTCTATCTGTAAGGCACTGAGGCATTTAGTATATTTAGATTTTAATGTCGTACGTGGTTTATAGAGGATGAATGTCGTACGTCTCCCAATTACGTCGAGTATGCGTAGTCCCAATTACCAACAGCAGGCACGCTGGCCTGGGGAATGAAGTATCCATTCATTTCAGACAGATCTGGGAGAAATACAGCACGTTTCATGAGAAATATTGTAACAATATTATCCTGTTGTAAGGTAAGAGATTATGATTGTACGCTTCAGAAACAAGGCCACATACAGCACAGCATTCTGGATGCTTTACACTAGTGATGTCAGGATTTTTCTTTTCTTAAAATCTCTCCACCAATCAGGTCGCAGGTCAGGGCGCAGGTCAGGGCCGTCCAGTCCCGCGTTCACTCTGTTTGTTACACCTCTTTAGTCAGAAAAAATCACTCGCCTATATTCGCCTAGCCGCATTTCAACACAGAACACAAAGCCTTCTAGTTAGAATGAATATTAAGGAAACAACCTAATCACTGCTGTTAATAAATCGAGATCGATAAGCTAACTGCTTAGCTGGTGCAGTCAGAAGGCAGAATTGGTGCTGTAGCCATTTAAGCAAGATGAAGTTGATTGTGTTTTTAAGTTTTGTCAAGAGATATTTATATTTATATTGTATACATATTCTAACTGAATTAATGTAAATTAAGCTCAAATTGGAGTCATGATGTTACAAGGCAGCCAGTAAACGGCAGCAGGTTAATAAAACATGGGAAACATCTGCTGCAGTGAAAAAGAACTTTGACCTCTTCCACACTTCACTTTACTCCACAACACTTCACTTCACTGGCTTCATTTCATAGCCTTTGGATGGTTATTGAACCATGAAACTAACTAGTGCTGATTTGGAATAATACATTACTTACACTGGCCAGTAAAATTGCTGCAAAATGCAGGAAAAATACAGAGAACACCACAAGCAGTATCACTGTCGCCATGGTTACATGTATTCTGAGCTATTTCATCTACTTTATTAGTGTAACTTTTACAGAAAATGCCTCCAGTACAAGTCGACATGAAGAATCCGAATTAATGGGCTTCCAACCCCGTGGACATTTCAATGGGTAGGACAATTTGTCAGAACACCATCCAACGCTTTTACTGTGGAGAAAGGTGTCTTACAGCGTGAAAGCAGCTTAAGGTTGTCTATTTAGAGTTTACTGTGACTTTAATTTGAGAAATCATGGAAGGGAAGACGCTGACCAAAAGCGTATCAACAGGATAAATTAATAAGTGCCTTAATGATGATTCTTTACACACCATATCACTTGTATCATGTTTTTTTTTTTTGTTTTTTTTTTTTAAACAAGCTCAACAATTCACACTGCATAGTGATTTATCAGAATATTATAAAGCTCTGGATGAAAAAGAAACACCAAAAGAAATAACTACTTATAAAGAACAGCTCCGAGCAGTTTTTAGTCCTGCAGTATTGAGTGCTATCCGTTTGGTGCCTGCATCATTAATGCAATGTCGAAACCAGTCTTGTAGTAAAGACCAGTCTCTTGAGTCTCAAGTCTCAGAGGCGTGAAGTAGATTTCTCTGTACAGTGTCTGTTCACTGTAGCAAATTCATGAGCTGTAATGTCACATTTGTACCAGAAGATGGCACTTTGCCCTCAGGAAACCACTCTGAGTAGTAAAGACCGATTTCTGTCAGTGTCCTTTAGCGATACTCCAAATGTAGCGCTGTGGCACTCTTCCGACTTTAATCTTTCCACACAGTGAGTCCCATACATGTCTCTGTGTCCTATATACAAGCGTCTCTGTGTCCTCTCACTGCACAGCTATAGCTGCTGAGACTCCTCTGTGGAGCTGGAACCTGAACTGAGGGTTCGAGGCTGTGCTGCTTCACATCTGACTGTGGGATTGATGCTGTGTACTTGTGCTCTCTCAGATCTGACTGCAGGAGTCTCACTAGCTCGTGTGGATGCTTCATAAACAGGTGGCTCAGTTTCACACGCGGCATCACCATCAGGAGGGTACGGAGGAGGCGGGAGGTCAAACCATGGTGGTCGACTGCAGGAACAGAGGACATGTCACAACGTTACAAACAGCAATAACAAACACCAAGGGTAGATCTCAGCTAGGACTGAACAAGCGACAGACTGTTAGTGCATTATAAAATAGAAGAGCCATTTAAGTTCCAGTATGAAAATACAGATGATGCAACATCTGTTTACCAGAAAGAAAAAAAAAACAGTTGAGGATTTTGCAGGGTTGATGGTATTCCAATTTGCTTATTCATTCAGAGGAAGACAAATCAGTAGCCTAGGAGTCTGGGAGCCTGGGGCAAGCAGATTTTACGTCAGATTTTATGGCTATTAGTTTTTTTTAGTTGCCTAGCAGATAGGTAGGTTTAACAATCAGAAAAAGAAAAAATCCTACTTCATTACTGACATTCACAGAAGAAAATGTTTAAATTGAATGAGCTTGGTGGTGTTGAGACGCCCCTCAATGCTGTAACTACAGCATTCCTACATATTCTCAATCCTAAGTGTGCAAGCGAGCACTGAGTGTGCACTGAGTAAGAAAAGGTTTTGCTCAGCTGTTAGTGTGGGTGGTATATTGAGGACGAATGATATGTGTGAGTGGGACTGACAATGTGTATGTCCCTCTTTTCTTTCTGTATAGCCAGACTAGAATATCTTTTATGTGTAATGTGAAGAGAGAACACTAAATCTCATAGCTCATAGTAAAGGATAATAATGATATACTCCTTCATTTTCCTTAGTCTGTTTTATGTGCTTAACTAGCTCATTAGCCCACACATTAGCTAATAGGGTTAATAAAATGATCACATGTCCACCCCGTCAGAGAATCTGCATTTCTTGATGATAGTAAATGTGCAAGCAGTCGTGAGTTTTATTTTTTGTGAATCTTTTAAATAATAATTATTTATCTGTGAAATATTTAGTATTCAGTATATAAAGGTTTTTATATATTTTAAAAAATAAAAAATAATTTTACAATATTTTCCACTCTTTCTGAGAATGATTTTCACTCACTGTATCATTTCCAGTGTCTCGTAATCGTAAGTCTAAGTGACTGGACTTGTGCTTAACAGTGCAGACTTTTTGTCACTCACCTGAGGAGCTTCGTTAGTTGTACCAACCAGACACATTAATATCAGCTTCAGTTCACCTTTCTAGGCATTACATCATTCTGTAGCACAATAATCTGTATCATTACTGGGTGTCTCTGGCTTACCTGACGTCCAGCACTGCCTGCGAATATGAGGGTGGCGACTCCAGCGGGGCTCCTTGGGGGTAGAGCGAGCTGGTGAGCAGCTGGAGGCTGTGTGCTGAGCTGAAGTGTGCTGATGGAGAGGAGGATGGAGGTGAGACATGTCCTCTGTCCACTATTACCAGCCGGGAGAGCAGCAGTGGCTGGTGAGGGTGCGGGTGGCTTCCGCTACGGGGCAATAACACACTCCTCTTCCTCTGGTGATGCAGCACCAGAGCCAACAGCGCCACCACCAGGACGAAGATGATGGCGCTGCCGATGACGGCGTAGGTGATGCTGGGGTAGTAACGCAACCGGTAGTCCAACGTCACAAAATCCTGACCTGGAGATTCTGCAGGAGAAAAAAATTGGTACGTTACAGTACAGAAGGAGAAAATATGTTTTTGTTGGGAAAATTGGATTTAACGGTATTAAACAAGATTACAGTCAGTCACTGCTAATACTTGGTGTTGCCAATGTACTGGCACTGTGATAAAGAAAAGAAGAAGAAGGGAAAAAAAGAAGAAGAAAGAGCAATCAAGTGACCAGGTCATCTTCCCTGTCAGGAGTAGAGAGAAATGACACTGAGAATCCCGAACTTTAATCTATCTCACAGGATGCTTCTCTATAACTTTTATTCATGAATTAAACACAGAGCAAGCCACAACAGCAGCACACACAGTTATTACTCCTGTAATTATTTCAGCACAAACAGACTCAGCGGCGTCGTGCTCTGACCAACACTGGTGCCAGGCAACTGTGAATAGCGTCTGACAGCTACTTAGGGAGAGGAACAAAGAGTGCTCCTAATTCATCAAGAGAGGGAACGCTATTAGTGGCACAGAGACTGAGAAGAAAAAGAGACTGGGGAGTGAGAAAAAATAAAAGAACTTTTAATTTCAGAGCATGGTGACGACTTTTTTCCCCTCAAATACTGTTAAACTCAGAGAGAGAGGGGGGGGGGGAGAAATGAATGGAGAGAGAATAAAGGAATAAAGTGATGGCATGAAGGAACAGAAAAATAATAAAAAAAACGGAAGGAGGTGAAGATAAAAAAATAAGGCAAGAAGAAAAGGAGAGGAGAGGAACAGAACATGGGAAGAAAGATGGAATGAAATAAGAATGGGAATGAGAGTGAACGACTGAAATGCCAAGAAATAAAGGAATGGATGGATGGATGGATGGAAGGAAGGAAGGAAGGAAGGAAGGAGAATGTACAGGAGAAAAGGAAGGAAGGGAAGAAAACAGGAAGGAAGGAAAGGGAAAAAGACAGGAATGAAAAAGGAGAGAAGAGGGGGAGAAAGGACGATGTCACATAAAAAAGGAAATGAAAAAGAACAGAAAGCATTAAGGAAGGAAGGAAAGAATGGAGAGTCCCAGCCGCTATACACAGCTCGCAAAAGCATGTTAGATGTCACTGGGGAGCTTTTTAAATCTGAGAAGGAAATTGAACTCTGCCAAAGTGATGATGTACACACTCGCTCAAAACCTTTAAGCTTTATTTTATAACCAAGATAAAAATGTGCTCTATGTGCTCCAAATACATGTAGGGTGTTTTTAGATTATAGTGAACAGTACCTTAAAAAATCAAGGAAACATGCTGAAACATACAGGTTTCAGAGAAATGCTGTAAGAATGAGCTGGAAAAGCACGTTTTAAGATGACTCAAACCTGGTTGTGACCCTCTATAAGATGACAAGGAGGCTCTCCATACAGTGACATTAGTGAGATATTTCAAACATTAGTTTATCAGTGTGTTCCTTTACTGCATCCTCTACTCGAATTTCCACTTCTTTTCCTCTCCTCTACTCCACTGCTAATGCACTGCCATTACATTCAGTAAGCACAGATTACACATTTAATACTAAAGTACTCACTGATGCACAAGCACGTACATGCTACACACACACTCACACACAGTGTTTCTCCTATCCAATCCTTGCAGCTGCACAATAACTGACACCTAAGGGCATGTATGTAATAGTACAGACAGTACAACAGTACAGTAAACACACACTGGTTTGCCAGGGGGTCCTTGAGGAATGTGATTGGTAAAACATTGGCTTGGAATTGGCCGCGTCTCCTCTAACAGGCCACACTGCACTCTGCTGCACCCTTAACAGAAATCATTACAGAAATGAATAGTGAGTCGGCTGCTACACACAGCTCCGGTGCAAACTGCACACATACACTGTTGTTTATTTTGCACTAATCCTTTGCAGGATAGCAGTGAGACATTCTCATTCCGCGTGTTTGTGTGGCCGGAAGAAAGCGAACTTCCTGCAGGGAGTTGGTGAACAGGGAAGCTACTTTGTCACATTCTTGTTTTTTTCTCATTAGCAAACCAGGCCACACTTTGTCCTCCTATATAAAGCACTTTTTGAAGGTGTTATGCTCTTGCTGGCCTGAGACTGCACACACACTGCCCTCCTCCCAGCCTGCATTTCATTAACCAACAACATATCACAGATTTACATACTGAGGAGGTTCGGATCCACTTCAGTCCAGAGGCAAACCTTCCAAAGTCTATTTCTCTTCCACCAACACTGCCTCCTAATATACTGAGGTAGTGGAACCAGCAATAAACCTGTGATGTGTTTCAATATTACTGATCTGTGTAACTTTATGGAATGCAGAAATAAGCAAATCTGGCTCATGTTTTCTTTTACAGCAAATGCAAAAACCTGAACTTGCAAAAAGTAACCATTGAGCTAGGCATGCAATTCTGTGCTCCCTCTCCTGTGAAATTTACAAATTGTACTTCTGTTTTCAGTTGTTGAGAATCCATGGGGAAGTGTGCCTTATCAGAGAGCTTCGTGCTGGCAAGCTGCCCCAAAGACAAAGAGGTTTATTCACAGGGCTTGGATGTGGAGACCAGTCAGAAGTGTCAGGCAAAACTCACAGACAGCCGACTCAGTACAGGAACTCTGTCTGAGCTCCACTACCAATGAGAAAACACACACACACACACACACACACACACACACACACACACACACACACACAGCCATATCAACATAGACTGTGATGCACACTGACAGCGCAACATGACCTTTCAGTGTAGGAGAGAATAACAAAAAAGCTCTACACAAGCATAATACCATCACCTTGCTTTTGTTGTACTATAACAATGTGATTCATTTCACTAATGTGCACATGGGACAATAAGGGGAAGGTATCAAAGGAAAGAAATAGTTAACAGTGTTACTGAAGCTTACACTGAGGGCTCAGAACAAGCAAGACAGGTGGAAAAAAATCTAGTCAGTGATCGTTTGTCATACTAACATAGCAGCTGCCTTAACACTTTTGTGTACGAGCCATAACAGTGGTTTATTGTGTCTGTACTCAGGCTAAAAATACCCCCACTGAAGGGAAGGTAATAAGTCAAAGCACATCATGGTGTGTTAAGAGCACAACAGCTGTTAATTTAACACCTACAGCTTCACATGAAGTCCAGCTTTTACATAAATGAGCTTTAGCAAATTCAACAGCAAGTCCCTGATTTACAAATATCCCAAATTTGTGTGTGCAAGGGCATCGTTGGGTGCTTTTTTTTTTTTTTTTTTTTGTAATTATGACATTTTTCACAAATGATATGCCCATATGCACCAAAGAGGCACAAATCTGAGGTAAAGAATGAATAAAATATAATATACACATATACCATTCTTCAACTTAACTCTAACTCTACAAATTAATTCTAAGATGAATGTGTATGAAAAGAGAGGGAGATTAATTGGTGACACTGGCTTATTAACACTATGTTTTCAAATCCTTACCCCTCTGGGGGAGCAAAATAATAGAGGTAAAGTAATGTTGAGTCTGACATTTTTATATTCCTGAACTCAACATATGGGTTGTTAATGGTTTTTTTCAACATCTGGCTGCTAGCTGTATTTTGCCTGTTAGCCTGCCTGTGTCGTCAATATTAAACACTAGGAAAAGTTTGTCTTTTTTGTCTACACATGTAAAATACAAGGTCTGTTGATATATTAATTTGCGCAGGTTTAGTAAATCACTTCTCTAAACTAATCTATCTGCATTGACGCCTCTTGTATTTTCCACCATAAGGCAGGTATTAATATATAAAGATATTAAGATATTTATAATCATTAAGATAAACCCAAAAAAACATTTCCTGTGTTTTAATATGTAAACATTCAGTAAATTAGTGTCTTAGTGCACTAATTCTGCAATTCTGATTTTCTGTCTGTCCGCTCTGCTTGAGAAAATAGTACAGCACGTCCTGAAGCTAAAAGCAAATGTCAGCACAGCAGATAGGCAAGGCGACCAGTGAGACGGCACTGAGTAAAGAGTGAGGACAGACAGCTGTGACATGAGCAGATTATTCAGTGGACTGAGAAGAGGGCAAATATGGTAGCCGGGATGTTCTCTCCAAACGTACATTGTATATTGCACTGAAGCTAGAAAATATTTAAGAAAAACTGAAAATAAGACTGCATAATGGAGCTCTGATATTGTACTGGAATTCATACATGGATTGGTGCATCCCTGACAAGGATGTAAAACTGAATACATTATTCATAATGAACAGTTAATATGTTTTACTCCTATTCAGTTTTCAAAAGTTTTCACAGAGCATCTGGTTGAGACAAGAGGTGTCCACTCGGAGTTGAATCCCAGGGGGGCAACAAGTAGTTATTACTTTCATGTGGACACCAAAGTGTTGTCAGACATGAAGCTAACCAACCTGACCATAAAAGAAATATGGAGATAGTGTTGGAAAACCTGTAGTAAGGTATGGTGCCATGCTACACAATGTATTTACAACATCCTTACTAACTGCCCAATCAGGGTCACAGTACTGTAAATTAGATAGAACCAACTATCAATAGAAAATGTAGAAACAAAAATAACACACTATATGGCCAAAAGTTTGAAGAGATCTGGGATGCAGTCAATGTTCTAGTTCATCCCAAAGGTGTTCAGAGGGGTTTGGGTCAGGCCTCTGTGCTTGCCACTTCAGTTCTTCCACTCCGACCTTGGCAAACCATGTCTTCATGGACCTCCCCTTGTGCACAGGGGCACTGTCACACTGGAACAGGTTTGTAGCAGTTAGTTCCAGTGAAGGGAAACTGTAATACTCCAGCATACAAAGACATCCTATACAACTGTGTGCTTCCAACCGCCAACAGCTTGGGGAAGGCCCACATATGGGTGTGATGGTCAGGTGTCCACAAACATGTAGTTTGGTCATGTAGTGTAACTGTGTGAGCGGGATTAAAAGAAACAGCCCTGTGCTATCTATAGTTGACACCTATCATGAACTTGAATGATTTAGGTGAGGTCGAGGAACTGCCAGAACCAGAATTCACAGACCATGATGACAGTGCTGGCATTTATACTTCTTTTTTTCCAGCATTGATTACTGAGTATTGGGGGAATACTCCAAACTAAGCTATTTAAATTTTTTGTCAGTTAATATCACATGCATTCACAGCACTTATGAAAAATATCTCAGTAGACTGCCTTGTAGTATTTGTGAAATCTAATCTATTCAGCATCTGACGGGAGCATCTATAACTCTCACCATTTAGTTAACAGCATAAAAACACTGTGACATGGTGGCTGTTGAAAGGATTCTTGCCTAAAACCTGTCTCTTTGTCCTACAGTGGAGAAACATGGCAGCTGCCTGCTTAGACATGGCTGTTTTAAAGAGCGCTCTGTATCCGACTGGGCACCTGCCTATAGCAATGCTAATGAGCACTCTGCATTAGATTAAACTCTCTCCTTGACACAAATATAGTGCACAAGAGCTCGTTCAGAATAAGTGCAACATCACACACATCCAGCCACAAATAACGAAATGGGATATAAAATGTTTTTAGAAGCAAGGACTCAACGGTTCATTGCACTTATTTATGCAATGTGACTCCAAAATAAATGACTCTATATTATGTTATGCGTTCTGAAAATACCCAGCATTTGAGAATAAATGCTACATTCAACAATGTGGGAAGGATAGCTGAAAAGCACAGCTGAAATGAAGCACATGGTACTGTGATGCTGATGGCACTCCACCAGCAGGGGGCAGCACATTTCCACATGTGCCATCACATGCATCACTGAGCACTTTAGTGGAACTCTCCAAAAACAACAAAAAACAAGGCAAATAGGGAGAGGTAGAGAAAAAAAAGAGAGCCTCTCAAACATGGGCTGTCTCTCAGAGCACCAGCAGGGTAGGGGCGCTTTTATCTGTGCCAAAAGAAGGGGTCTGCCATCTGCCTAAAAGACCCTTATACTAACTGTAACACCCTTCCACCCACATACCACCCACTCACACACTCCACAGCGCTCGGGAATAGAATTCATTTCTCTCGTATCCAGCAAAAATGCTACAAGTCATCGTGTTTCTCAGCACAGAGATCATATAGGCGTTCTTTAAACAGTGAAGAGGTGAACCCACACCCACACTGGTGTTGCCCCCCCCTCAGCCCATTCTGTCAGAGATGGATGGAGCTCATCAACATGACTGGGGCATGAACACTGTCTCAGAGCCATGCTCGACTCCAAGCCTTTCATGCTCAATCTCGGCTCCATTTCTCCATTATATAATAAATCGTTCACTCCAGTCAATTCCACAATCTCTTTTACTCGCTCTTACTCTTACTCACATTCCCACAGGCATGTACAAAAAGGAGATCCTCCTGGGAATCATTTTCAAGTCATAGACATTGTGGTTTAAAGTGTCCCTGAAATCAAAATTGGTGTTTCAGTGAATTTTGCACCTGTCTCTTAGTGTTCCAATACTATAGTATGTAAAGAAAAAAATGCAGTTTTGGACATATTCTCACTTTAATTTTACAGTTTGTAACATCTGCGAAAACGTAAAAATTTTTTGGATGATTCATTCCGTACTAGTCTTGTGTTCATCCAATCAGATGCTATCTAGAATGTATATGTCCTGCCATTGGGGGTGGGTCTTTCTGTACTATGAGTCTTCCCACACGATTCCCTTGTGTAACCATCCTTTGGATGAAAAAAAGATTTTGAAGAGGGTGGAACTTGTGCAAGCTTGTAGTTATGTGAAAGGCACTTGTTGGAGCTGTTTTACTAACTTGGGGCTATTCAATGCTGGAATGTCTTGCTGCCTTACAATGATTGAGTTCATGTTTAGAAACCGGCAGCCCTTCAGTAAGTGTTACCATTTAATCAAGTACCCTTTAGCTATAAGCATACCATTCTGATTCCTGCGGCTCTCCATTACCATCGGCTGACACTCGACCTCGGCTCAACCATGTATGGCATAGCTGCAAAACCACACAGCATCTCTTCTTCCAGGATATCATCCTTGTTATGTTGACAGGCATGGGTGAAAGCAGAGGTGAGAAATCTCCAAAGTTAAAAGAAACCCCTTGTTAAACTCTCCGTTGTTCTCCATATTTATGTAGTTCACCAAGCTACCATAAAGTTTGTTTAGATAGGGAAGGGAGTGTGGCGCATCTCAAACTCTACTGGCTGCTGCGAAAATCAGTCAACCTCACTTACGGAATCAAATCACACCTCTCAAACCATTTCATCTGGACTTTAATCATCAGATAAATACATACTCATGTTCCTAATATCGATCTAGCAGACATGCAGTATGTGTTATTATTCCGGACAGGAAAATTTGATGTTTCCAGAATTATTGAATTCCATCAATAAACATTTATGTGAAATGTACCTTTTTTTCAGAGCGATTTCATGAATTATTTGTTAATTAAGCTCTGAATCTGTATAATTGAAATTGGCACTACTTACTAAGAGGGACAAATTTGTGGTTATGGGTTTCCAGTGCAGCATGATTATGATGGTGCTTGAATACCACAAAACCATGGGGAAAGCACACAAACAGAATTATTACATAAAACTACATAAGAACAGTTTTGGTAAGACTTTCTGTTATGTCTGTCTCATCCTAACACCTTTACTCCTACAGTACAATGGTTGTAGTTTTAAATTTACGTTATATACGTTACGTTATTTTTTTTTTTTAACAATTGAATTCACTATCCCGTAGAAACTACTGTCGGTGGTAGAAGTACTTGAGCTACAGATATGCTGGAAAGAGATTAAAAAATGCAG
Organism: Pangasius macronema; assembly: GCA_037577455.1. NCBI lineage: Eukaryota > Metazoa > Chordata > Actinopteri > Siluriformes > Pangasiidae > Pangasius > Pangasius macronema. The sequence continues at coordinate 12,414,256 of CM074953.1, read as the reverse complement.
GAGGGTTCCTTTAAATGAGTCTTTATTTGTAACTCAGCTATAAGTGCATTCTCAGTCAGGAGTTAAAATTGATATAATTTTCAGTAGAACATCTGTTGCAGAGATCAGGGAATTGCTGCTGTATTGATTTGTCCAAGCTCAAAACTTCTTCATATGATATTCTTCATGATTTACACATTCCTGTCTTGTTCATTTTAATCTCATATACATGCAAAACAAAATGAAAGCTATTGACATTACATTACAGTGAGATAGTACCAGAGTATTGTTTTGTCTGAAAGCTAAAGCATTCTCCTAAGCACAAAGAAGAGAAAAGAGAAACGGTCAAAGGTCGCTCTGGAGCCGTTAGGTTGCTTTGACTACACAGCCCTTGCAAGGGTCCTGTAGCCATGGAGATTGTGTATGTGGGCACCCTGGTGGCGAAAGGTCCACTCTCATAAAAGCCTCCTGCTCAAGAACAATGATTGCTCAGGGAGAGGGAGCAGCTATTTCTCACTGAGCCACCAGCACGAGCTCAGCCAATCAGCAAGGCTTAATTTTCAAAAATAAACTTTCAAGCAGACACACAGAGACATGCTTTACTCCCATCATCTCCTGTCAAAACTGTTTTTAATGTTCATACCATAATGCACTGCCACTTCTGCTAGACCACAACCTCCATCTCAATATGGATAATGCATTTCAGTTTAAATCCTGCTGTTCTACAGACTTCCACTTTACCATCTCTTCTCTCTGATTCCCTCAAAAGGAGACAAAAATGGCCTGCTGAACTAATGACCGGATTTCACACACAAACCTAAACAAGATCATTATCCTCACTAGCACACAAAAAAGACAGCCTGCCTTAATCTTAAACACCACCTTTTTGAAAGGGCTGGAGTGATAATGGCAGAAGAGGAGGAGACGTGTGTTAATGATGACATTCTAGCCTCTCGACCACATACTGTGTAAGGAGAACATTAGGAAGATACTTATAATTTCTCATTAGACAAAGAGCAGAAAATTCGCACAATTTCCCAGATGTAGCTGATGATACATGCTTATTCCTAACTGGGTCAACCCACATGATTAAGCTGAGCCAACTTATTTTTTAAAGAACTAATTTTGTAAAATAGCATGCAAGAAATCTGTATTTGCAAATTTAAGTGGAGCTATGTATATTATCATCCACAAATTTGGGAGGCAGAGCCTTGAGTATGTGCGGTATCACTATGTTAAACATGGTTTGGACATGTTCAGAGGAGGGAGAGTGAGTATATTGGTAGGAGAATGTTGGACATGGAGCTGCCAGGCACGANCAAAGAGGAGGTATATGGAGGTAATAAATGAGGATATGAAGCTAGTGGGTGCAAGTGTTGAGGATGCAGAAGATGGAGGGATAGGTGGAGAGTCATGATTCGCTGTGGCGACCCCTGAAAGGAAAAGCCAAAAGAAGAAGAAGAAGACTATGTTAAACATAACCAGCAAGTAGTCTATAATGCTGTAACATTATGGACTTTAACAGAGACACACAAATACATCCACTGGGGCAAAGTAATTGTTTAATACTCAGAACTAGGGGTGTAATGATACCCTCCAGTCACGATTCGATTTGATTCATGATGTTGGCATTCAATACGATTCAGTTAGATTCTCAGAATATTTTGAACAAAATTTCAACGAAGCAAAATTCTCAGTCTTGGGCACTGTAGATCGCAGCAGCGCGGGGCTGGTGTTATTTGAAAGCTACTGAAGAACTTTAAAAAAAAAAAAAAAAACTGTTTTAACATGGTTGTGTAACCATATAACTTAAGTATAATGCGTGTTGGTCATTGAGATCTGGAGCTATCGAGTTCAGCGTGCTCTCTCTATATACTGGTTGAGCAGATTAGGACCTCTGGTGTTCACACAGTGAAATTGAATTAGACGCATTATTAATAGAACGCTGATTTCCACTATGTGAATCGTACATTCCCATGTCAAATTTTTTGCATCATGAAGCACCGTGTAAAGGCGTATCGTTACACCCATCCTCAGGTGCGTAGGGTGCACTGTTTAGAATAATACTAAATTGTGCTGAGGAAAAGAGGTGATTCCACTTGTTTAAAATGGCTGCCCATAATGGTACATGGTAAAGTTTTTTTTTTTTTTACAGTACAGTTAGTTATGAAGTGTCTATACCAGAGTAGTCTGTTTTAAGGAAAACATCACGCTGAAGTACATTAAATGTTTTTGTTACTGAAATATTTGTGATGTGCTTAGTGATACTGGTGCTAATTTGTTGGTTCGTGTTGTATTTTTGTTATTCTTGTCAGAGGACAGTGGTTGTGCACCACACATACATCACAGGGGGACATTGCTAGCATAGTTACAATGGTGTTCAATAGGAGAAAACATCAACAATCTCAAACAATGGTTAGGTTAGTGCCTAAAGAGCAAGAACTTCTTTTCTTACCATTTTCCAGCAATTTTCTTATTATTCTTATTGCCAAGTCTTGTTATTGAGAAATCCAACACAGAAGCAGTGGAACTAACAGACATTTTTGGACGCAGAGTTTCAGAATGCAACGCAGCTGCTCTGATTTATGGCAGAGCTTTGGCTCGGCATGTTCATGACACTTTACGGGACAGATCTACAGTACTGACTGGACTCATGCACGTACACACAGCTACATGAGCACAGAATACTGGAAGTACAGAAAAAAAATAGACGTGTATTTTTTAATTCTCAAAACTACTGCGTAGGGTGCACCGTACTGACCAAGCCTAGTGAACAAGGAACAACCCCCCCCCCCGAGGTTCACACCAACCACTAGCACAGATGGAGAGGAGAGGCTCACATCAAGGCCAATGAGAAATTAAGTGAAAACACAATCCCTGTTATACTGATTGTGATGAACAAGTCGCCCAGAGCTTCCAGAACAGCAGTGAACAGTGAGGCGATGCAAGAACATTAGTTCAGTCCTGTGTGAGTCATAAAACGAAGTCCCACCTCTGCCAAGTTTCAGCAGCCAACTACTTTTCTGCAACTCAAAACTAATGAGAGAGGAAAACAGGCTGAATGAGTAGGCTGTGTAATCCATAACCTTGGCAAATTTTATTTGTGTGACTGAAATGTTTTGAAATGGGTTGAGACATGGAGGACCTGAGACAGGTAGAAAACTAGTGATAGCTCTGACCAGATTTGAGCTCCCTGTAACATCACTGATGGGAGGACAGATGCACAGCCTGAGTACTCAAGAGTGACTGCAATGATCAATCATGACAAGATAATAAATGTCTGAAATAACATTAAACTTCACCAAATACTTTTAGCATTGATTCAAGTCCAACCAGGCAAATATAAATCCTTTCAGAAATGGAGCTGTAATGTTTATTTGAAATGTAATGTGCACAGTGGAATTTTAGGTGGAAACTTGCAGTCTACAGAGACTGAAAAGATAACATACAATCATTTCAGAGCAAAGACTGAAGCCACTTACTCTAGGCCAGAGCTGTAGTAGGACTTTACTATCGTAGTTAACTACAGCTTCAAAAACATGCAAAAATATGAAGAAACTGAACAATATACAGCACACGATTGTTTCCCACTAACCCAAACGCAGTCACTCAGCCAGGACACTGCACTGTAGCTACACAGTTAATGTAGCTAATATATAAGAAGTCTAGCTCAACGAAGCTTCTTTCAAGATTCAAACTCATCTCCCCCAGAAGATAAGGTGAATGTATTTCTGTTCCAAATTTGAATCCTCCTGATGCCACAGCAATCCAAAACTCAGCATCCAAGATGCCATAACTGCCGCTGTTCTCTGGGTGGGAGGGCTAGCATTACACTCTCCCCCGTCAGTCAGAGTGACTCTAGCTAACCGTGAGCTCATGTATGCACACAAGCGCAGGTAGCATTTGCCTGCCCTGTGACATGAGCAGCAATTCCAAAAGATGCTGCAAAGCTACACATCCTGAAGAATGCATGTGTTATCCCTCACCCATCCAGACTGATAGCTGATATGCAATAGAGGTGATCTAGATAGTGCAGGGGTTGTCAACTGGCAGACTGCAGCTGTGAGGAAGACCCATCAAAGAATTTCACCAGACTAAATCTAGCACTGGAAAAATATTGCAGCTGAGCTCATCAGTCCAGTGAGAGGTACAGGAGTCTGAAAGAGAAGTTTTGATGAAAACAGAATGGACAAAGTAATGTCTCAGAGTAGAGGTTAATGAATATAGCTGGTTAGATATGAAGCTTTCAGGACAAATGCAAGGCCATGTTCATTAACAAAGTAATGTACAGGTTACTCACACAGATCTGCATGATGCATTTACCACATTTACCTCATTTGTTCATTCATTCTCCATTAACTGCTTTGTCCTGGACAGAGTCATTGTGTTTTGAGTAACTAATTTGTTTATAATTTGGGAAACAGAACCAACTAAGTTTGTTAAAAAAATATCGCAGACAGGTACGATAAAAAAAAAAAAAAACTACAACATTGGGCAGGATTGGATAAACTTGTAGGGATGGGCTTAAATGGGATCAGTCATGTGCATACCTTTATTTCAAGTAGTGGCACTAGTCAAAAGTAATAACACATTTTGATAACAAAGCATAAACCACTTCTAAATGTCTTACTTATAGCCATAAACAAATCATTAATTGTTAAGCATTACAAGGTAACTATTATCACCAAGTTAAGTTAGTGGGTGGGAATTAACCAAATTGGCCAAAATGTCCAAACTGTATGAAAAAACAGAGAACAAAACACAACTGTTTCAAATGACATGGTTAAGTTACATAATTTCATTTTTATAAAGTCATTTAGTAATACAGAAGGTGCTGGTCAGGTTTGTTCAAGGACAGGTAACTGCTTAACCTAGACCAAAGCAGTAAAACTAGGCAGCAAACAACATCTTTAAAAAAACCAACCAACCAACCAACCAACCAACCAACCAAACAAAAAATCCATGCAGTAAAGTGTGAGTTAAAGGGCTCAATGATGTCGTACAACATGCCAAAAACATGTTGAAAATAAATGTGCTAGCCAGACCCATGAAAACAACACTGCTAAAACCTGAAATGTTAGCCAAAGGCTTTCTGCCATTAACTTTCATCAAGTGCAAAAATATGAGTGCCTGAGCTGCCCTAATGCACATTCCTACTGCTGATTGGTGATCAGTGTTTAGCAGTGATATATAGAGAGGTCATTCCTGCCACTGAAACACTATGCACATGTCTCTAAATCTCTCTCACTAACTCACCCAACATTCCTCAGAGTAACTCAAACCACATGAGAACTGATGTACTGCAACAAACCCATTCCTCAGATCCCATTCTACATAATGAAGGGCTAGGCCTCTTCAGGCCAGTTTTAGAAGTGCTGGTTTTGATATAGACATAATTTTGTTGTAAGTGGTATAGTAGCAGGCTAAAGGAAATTAATTCTAGGCTTTGTGTGTGTGTGAAATGGCTCACCAGGCAGTGTTTTGAAGTGAGAAAGAGAGTGAGACACCATTTCATAGTCACCACCAAACGTCATGGTCTGATAAACCAAAGCCATAACAGAACTGTGAGCACTGCCAAGAACCAGCACAGACAGAGCTCTCTCTCTATCTTTCTCTCTATGAGGTTGCCTCTTAACCTCGAGCCAGCTGAAACAAAAAGGCCTCTATCCATCCTGTGTTAAAGACATGTCCACTGAGCTCTGTTATCCAGCTCATACATTACAGCTAAGCCTTAGGTCCTGCTGTCTGCCATCTCTTATCTACGTCCATCAATAACAGAAGAGATCAACTGAGTGAATTAGGCTCTCGTGACGCATACTGTAGTGAAGCACCAAAAGCATTCAGTCACACATGCTGAGAGGGAGAGAAAATGAAAGGAAAGAGGTGGATAGAGGTCTTAGGAAGTGGAGTGGCTGGGAGACTAGAGTCTGTTGTCTGTCTTTTTGGGAAACAGAGCAGAGGACTCGGTGCATGAATAGACATTCTCGTTCTTTCCCCTGCCAAAAAGTAGAGAACACAAGAGAATTAAGAAGACACAGTGGGCTCAACAACAAACACTGCCAATGTTCACACAAGAAGGAAAGCAAAGAGAGCCCACATTCTTCGAGGCAATTTCATGGCTTTTGAGACCTGAATGCCTAACAAGATCTGCTACTCTGAAACTCAGAGCATAAAACAATTAAACAGATCTGTATAGTTGTCTATGAGCATTCAAAAGCAATGTTTAGAGCCATGTGCTCATAGTCCATGTATGCAATACAAAGACTGTACCATTTTAACCATAATAATGCTGTTTATGAAATGAGTACTGAATAGAATATCTATAATGTCCATTTGATAATTATATTCCCAAGTGGTAATGGCCATTAACTTTTATTACAGCACAACCACAAGGAGAAGAGAGACATTCCAATGAATATTGCCCTCGATCAATTATGCAAGTACCTGTGAAATTGTAGCAGAGAGAATAAAAGTAAAGGACAAAGCAGAGATACCATTAGGCTAGTAATGAGCAGACAGATCACTGGTACATTTCCAGTATCAGGATTACCCATTGGAAACCGCCTACATATATATATCATCATTGCATTTTATACATGCTACGCTCCAGGTTTGACAGACACAACAATCGATGTGGCCATTAAAAAACTGAGCAACTGTGTACTTGTTTGAAAAAGATTCAAAAATATTCACTTTGCAAACAGTGGTTAGAAGACCACTTGCTCGTACATTAAATAGTCCCAGCAAAGTACAGTTGCCTTAATAAAGGATGCACTGGGAGGGATGAGAGTGGGGGAGTGTGTCTAAAGCAGTCCGAACAGAAGCAAGAGAAACTGCTCATCACCTGACGCATGCCAAGTTTTTGTACTCATCATTATATAGCAACGTGACTGATAATCAAGCAGCAATGTTGTAGAGCAATGTAACTGATCATCATACAGCAACATGACAGATAATCATGCAGCAATGTGACTGTTATACAGTAAAGTGACTGATGCAGAGATGACGTACAGCAATGAGACTGATCATCATACAGAGATGTCATACAAAAACTTGACTGATCATCATGCAGAGATGTCATACAGCAACATCACTGATAATCATGCAGAGACGTCATATAGCAACGCGACTGATCATCATACAGCAATGTGACTGATAATCAGGCAGCAAAGTTACAGAGCAATGTAACTGATCATCATATAGCAACATGATTAATCGTCATATAGTAAAGTGTACAGTAAAGTGACTGAACATCATATAACAATGTGACTGTTATACAGCAACGAGACTGATCATCATACAGAGATGTCATACAGCAGCATGACTGATCATCATACAGTGATGTCATACAGCAGCACTACTGATCATCATACAGTGATGTCATACAGCAGAACGACTGATCATCATACAGAGATGTCATACAGCAACATGACTGATCGTCATACAGTGATGTCATACAGCAGCACGACTGATCATCATACAGTGATGTCATACAGCAACATGACTGATCATCATACAGAGATGTCATACAGCAGCACTACTGATCATCAAACAGTGATGTCATACAGCAGAATGACTGATCATCATACAGTGATGTCATACAGCAGCATGACTGATCATCATACAGAGATGTCATACAGCAGCACGACTGATCGTCATACAAATATGTCACAAAGCAACGCGACTGATCATCATACAGCAATGTGACCGATTATCACACAGGATAAAATTACAAAACCATGGGACTAATAGTCATACAGCATTTCTGATTCATATGCAGTGACATGAATGATAATTATGCAGCAACATGACTACATGTTATACAGTGAAACAATTAATTACAATACAATGTACAATGACAGTTATCACAGTCTACAATACAATTACTGTGATAACTCTCATACCAAAGTGTAATTGTGAAACTAAACTGATTCTTATACAGGCACATGGCTATATACAGCAATGGGGCACATCATTAATAATCAGAGGTGCAAATGAACTCTCAAATATTCTCACCATTATTTAACAGACATGGATGAAGTCCACATTAATGAACTTATATTTTTTGTGCCATTTTTGACATGCAGTAACTTTAATTAGTCCTTTTGTTGCCTACCAGATTTTCCACCTCCATGAAAGTCAGTCATAAGCAAGCAGGCATCAAAAGCACAAGAGCTGTATGACTTGGGTTATGATTATCATCAACATCCCACCCTCTGTTATTACCTTGATCCCTTTCCATTCCACGTGCTGTTTGTCCTCATCCTCATCTCTGCCTTTCTTACAGATGACATGTTAACATGCAGTATAGGAGAGCAAAAGATCACAGAAGTATTGAACACTTTTTTCCACTCTCTCTCCCTGGCTGGCACTCTGCTCAGTAGAAAATCAGCGGAGTTGGGACATGGGGAGCGAGGGAATGCAAGAGACAAGGATTGAGGGAGAAATAAAAACCGTAGATAAAAATAAGAGCCACAGAGGAGTGCAGAAAAATTACCATTTTGAGCAGCTTTATTTCCAGGGAAACACAGTGCCAGAAAAATCAGGGCAGGAAGAGACATGGGGCATAGGACCTCTTAATCACACATGCACACATACACACAGGTCTCAGAATGAGTACAGATATGAAATTATTTTTATTTCTAAGACAGTGTGACAGTAGGAGGCCTTCCTGTCAATGGATGTGTGTGAGTGTATACTGTATGTGTGCCAGCTTATTATATTTTCAGGCTTTGAGTTCTTTTCCATAATCAACAAAATGAGAACCCCCATGCGCTCTCTTCAACTGCCTGGTTCTCTCATTTACTTTCCAAAATTGCCTTTTGCTCTCATTGTTTTTTTCACCTTCTCTGTCCCCTGACTATGGAAAAGCCTTTTAATATCCTGCCTTCTGCTACTCTACATAATCCTCTATTTCATCAATGCCCTTTTCTGTTCCTCTCTCTCCCTCCTTTCGCTTTATCTCTCCCACATTTTGTAGTTTTTTATCTCTCTCATTTTCCCACTCGTGCCTCTCCATCTCACATTCTCACTGACACACAATCACTCTTCTTCCACCCTCTCTGAAGCCATTCACATTCGGTCCTCGTGTCATCTTTCAGAAGTTTTTTTTTTAATGGAAACATTTTCCAGATGGGTAAATGCACTCCGCCCTCAAATATCCCAGAGGCCTTTGTGCACCATTACACTCCCTAAACCAGCTTATGCTAAGTGGCCACATACAAATATGCATGATGCCATACAGTATTACTGCAGAACCGGGTGTAAATAGGCTTGTATCTGACTGCATAAATATGTACACTGGTTGAAGGGTTTGGTGTAGCATGGCAGAGCTTCTGCTCTCAATGTGATGCTGATGGAATAGAGGCTTAATTACAAACCAGCTAGGTACAAGACAAGTTAACTGGAAGTGGTGGTAGCATAGTCTTCACTGCTTGTAGTCCCTAATATTGTAGTATACAATATTAATTTGCGGAACTTTTTGTGTTTATATGTGCCCACTGATTTTGGCTTTGCAAAATGACTAAGCTGTTACTTTCAACACTTTAGATATCCCACTGTGAAGGGCATGTGCTTACGGGAGAGTAGAGTATATCCATTAGCGAGTCAGAATGGACCTGTACACCTGAAAGAAAGAGCTGTATAGGATTTATCACTAGAACAATACTTTAAGGGCTGAGGCTGAATCAAACTGGCCATTTCATGCAGCTTGTATCTGGACTGTGAGAGAGCATGCAATTCAGTGTGAGTAACTGTTAGACTAAAAATACAAGTGGCTGACTACAAGAGTAAATAACTGAGGAATAACTGAGTGTGAGTAAATGCATACAAGAGTAAATGCCTGAGTCATGACTGTGTGAGTAAATGCATGCAGAATGCAAATACATGAGTGAGAGAGCAGGTGCTAGAGTGAGTGCAAGAATGAATGAGAGAGAGTGCAAAAGAGAGTGTATGAGAGTGAGTGTGACAGTGAGTGATTGAGTGAGTGAGTGAGCGAGTGTGAGTGCATGCCAGAGTGAGTGAGTGAGTGAGTGTGAGAGTGAGTGAGGGCCAGAGTGAGTGAGTGTGAGAGCGTGAGAGTGAGTGAGTGTGAGAGTGAGTGAGTGTGAGAGTGAGTGAGTGAGTGTGAGAGTGAGTGAGTGCGTGTGAGAGTGTGAGAGTGAGTGAGAGTGAGTGAGTGCCAGTGTGAGTGAATGAGTGTGAGAGTGAGTGAGTGCCAGTGTGAGAGTGAGTGCCAGAGTGAGTGAATGAGTGTGAGAGTGAGTGAGGGCCAGAGTGAGTGAGAGAGTATGAGTGTGTAAGAGTGAGACAGTGAGTGCCAGCGTGAGTGCGAAAGTAAGTGAGAGAGTGAGTACAATAATGAATGACTAAGTACAAGAGAGAGTATGTGAGTGAGCGAGCGAGTGAGTGCCGGAGTAAGCACAAAAATGAATGAGAGTGATTGTAAGAGAGAGTATGTGAGTGAGTAAGTACAAAAATGAATGATTAAGTATAAGAGAGAGTGAGTGAGTGAGTGAGTGAGTGAGTGAATGAGTGAGTGAATATGAGAGTGTGAGATTGAGTGAGAGAGTGAGTGTGAGAGTCAGTGAGTGAGTGAGTGAGTGAGTGAATGAGTGAGTGAATATGAGTGTGAGATTGAGTGAGAGAGTGAGTGTGAGAGTCAGTGAGTGAGTGAGTGAGTGAGTGAGTGAGTGAGTGAATATGAGAGTGTGAGATTGAGTGAGAGAGTGAGTGTGAGAGTCAGTGAGTGAGTGAGGCTGAGTTAGTGTGACTGTGTGTTACAGTGACTGCAAGAGTTTGTAGGAGTGAATCAGTGAATAGGACAGTAAGAGTGAATAAATAAGAGTGACCGTGAGAGTGAGTGTGAGAATGAGTGTGTTACAGTGAAAAGGACAGATGAGTGTATGTGGGAACAGTTGAGGTGGGTATTATGTTACCATGGTTACAGGGAGAGATGGTTAATTATGGTGGCTTTACAGAGCTGGCATAGGCCAGTGAACAGTAGACATCTCTCTCTCTCTCTCTCTCTCTCTCTCTCTCTCTCACTCACACACACACACACACACACGCACACGCACACGCACACGCGCACACACACACACACACACACACGCACATGCACACGCAGTTTAATGGGTTAGATTTTGTGTCCTATTCAGAGCTACAGAGAGGAGAAATAATGTCCATCTGTGCTTCCTCTTTACTGCTTATATATGATGTGCATCAACAAAATCAACAAAAAAGCTTGATTTTGGCTTCAACTGATTACAGCACAACAATGCTAACTGTAGTTCTAACAGTGGCTGGTTAAGTATAGACACTGCATTTTGTGAGATGCTTTAAAGAAGGGCTTCTTCCTTGGAAAGCTTCCAAACAGCTTGTTGTTATGAAAGTAGCATTTGGTTGGTTGGTTTGAAATTTGACAACCTCAAGACCCAAACCATGCAATTCTAAAACACATTTCTTCTGTCTCCGAAGTAATACCTAGACTTCTGTTGAATCTCTAACTCTGTAAAGGCTGTGCCCTTTTGCAGCTTCATGTAACATATCAGTCTGTTGTCAGTGGAGTCTAGGAAGGACGTAATTACCTCCAAGACAGTCCCTCAGCAGCCTGCTCTGCACTGATTAAAAACAACAAAATATGTGCAGGGCCCATAATCAAATCTGAAAGATGCTTTGACAGTTCATGGCTCTCTGCTGATTTGCAGAAATATTCAGGATGTTTTAAATGAGGCTCTTTGGACCCAGTGGACAGTGGTGCTACAGCGAGACTATGCAAAGTGGATCTTTGATTTGATGCACTGATGTATAAACAGGAAACTGTTCATCAACAGCAGAAATATTTATGCCATCAAGTTCTGACAGGGTGTCTGCAGGTATTGTCAAATTAAACTGAATACTTTTAAAGCCTTTTTAAAAAATCTGCTTCAAATGTAAAAAAAAAAAAAAAACTAATCTGCAGAAAAACCTATTTCCCTGTATTTACAAATATTTGAAAGATTAAAAATATTATAATGATAATAATGCAATCCTTGACAGCTTCTGGTCTTTTCTGCTTAGTGTCCCAATGCCGAGTAGCTACGATGGTGAATGCGCTGTTTCTATTGTATGTGTTACTGCTAAAGCTCTATTATTGTTAAAAGAAACTCATCCATCAAACAGAAAAAAAAGAACTGAACTAAATTACCTTCCTCTAAATGTATAAATCAGATAAACAGAAAGGAGGCAAGTGCCCCTATCTACAAAATATATGAATCATGTAGATGTCATATGCAATACTTAAAATAAATGTGCTGTAGAGCTAGCATTTGCAGTATGTTTCATACTAAAACCATGTATGTTAATACTTATGAGCTCATCATCACATTTTTTTGGACAGATCTCGCTCCCAAGGCCTGGAAGATTTACCTTAAGTGAGCATTATTTTTGCAGCACTGATTACTAACCTCTAATCTGCACATCCAAAGCTACTCCATATCATAGCTGTAGAACTGTAGCTACGTTATTTATTACAACTTAGCAACTACTCAGTAATTCTGCTGCTGAACTGCTGAACGGAGACACCAGCTAACACGCCTGTAGTTGGGTTATATTTCGACTTTGCAGTATAGACAACAGAACTATATGTATGCAGTGCTATAGTATATTTGCAGTGCTATANGTTTACAGTTAGAACAAAGCCCATTTGGAGCTCATTTTAAACCAGATGTGGTACAGAACCACAGCTGCGTCACTTAAAAAAAGAGATGTACAAAGATAGCCTTTTATACCATTTGCACATGCATCAAGCATCTTTCTTCAGGTTTATAAGTGCATAAAATAAAATATTTAAGCTATCTTGTGCTATTTGGGCCCTTTGTGGTTGTCATTTGTGGTTGCAGGGTGAAGCATGTGCCTCATCACTTCCAGTGGTAAATTAGCCTTAAATGATTATGACAGCGTACTGGACACAGCAACAGTGGGATGTGGTTTTTGTGTCCAGCATAAAATAGGATTTATCTTAATATTGAACATAAAACATATCTAAACTGTTGCTCATTTTAGATGCATTAGATAGGGATTAGTTTAAAAAAAATAGATGGAGCAACTTCTGGAAATTTGTCAAATTTAATTTCAGACAATCTAAGACATTTTAAAGATCTGTGGACACCCTGCTTTGATATGCAAGACAAAATATTATTTAGGAATCCACAACATGTACAAATATCTTCTCATACAATCAAAGGCCTTTTGATCACACGTTTAGTTTCCATCGTCACTCTGTTCTGTCTCGATGTCTTTCTCTTTTCTGCCTCTCTCTTGTACGTAATTGCTTTGTGGTGGACAAACAGTTCAAAGGTCAGAGAGGACCAAATGGACTGAAACATAAGATGCTCTCTCTCTCTCCCTCTCTCCACACACATATACACACACACACACACACACACACACACACACACACACACACACACACACACACACACACACAAATAAAAGATCAGCTATCTTCCTGATGAGTTTGTCTCATGATATTATGTTATAATAAAATACAAAGTAAATATTTTCTCAGAGGATGGAGTGCAAACTATAAATCCACTTCTATATCACATGTATATGTGTGGTTAAAAAAAAAAAAAAAAGCTAAATGACATTCAATTCAATGCCATGAGCAACAGTTTTCCATTCGCTGTGATAAATTTTGTTAGCAAAACTGTTATATTTAACCTTGTGCTCTTTGTGATTTTAGTAATACAGTAGTAATGTTAGTTAGCTAGTTGCTTTGGTTTTTGTAACTGAGCTACCAGGAACATTAGGAAAACAGCAAGGCATAAGTATAATGTGACTGCTACTAAATAATTACCGTTCCTCCATTTCACAACCTGCACACTTGTTTTTTTCATTGGCTCACATATCAAACATTTGTGAATTTCTTTGGTTAAAATTCACAAATCAAAATACACTAAATATACTAGTACAAAGGGAAAACAAACCACTGCTGGGACTGAATCCTACACGTGAATTTGTACTGCTGGTTAAATTTGCATGCAGTTCATGTCATCTTTATTCCCCATGTGACATTTTATAAAAGCTGGATCAAAATTAACTGCCCAACAACTGAGCTGGCCACAGTAACTGAACACAGGGTTCAACAAGGCTATCCACTAGAGAGAGCGAGTACTGCTTCTCCCTCACTGAGCTTTAAACATGTGCAAGCTCTGCTTTTGGCTGTGAAGTCAAATCCAGTACACCACCCACATCTAAATGTATGCAGGGGAGATACTTGCTTTCTCTGAATCTTCTTCCAAACTGCTTTCCTTTTTTCATCTTACTATTCTAACTGTAGGTTTCTTCATGCTGCTCACAGAGGCTCCACTTCTCCCATTTCACATAACTCTTCTCAGTTATCTGCAATAAAATATTCACAACTACGTTTTCTTCGGATCTTGCTGCATCCTTCACCACAATCCCTTAACAACATTGCGTTTCCTCTCTGTAAATACATTTTGTGTTGTTTACCCGCTGCTGTTTGCTGTTCTTCAAGACTTCTGTTCCAAAGGATCCATTAGCAAACAGATAAATAAATGAGGCTCAGGCTGCTAACAGGCACTGAGACAGAGTCAAACAATAAATCAGCCAAACCAGAGAGAGAGACAGAGAGAGAGAGAGAGAGAGAGAGAGAGAGAGAGAGAGAGAGAGAGAGAGAGAGAGAGGACAACCGCTGGCCAAAGTGAGGATTGCTAGACAAGGACTCCTGCTTTTTTGCCAAGCTCTTTTGCTTGTTAGTGGGGCAAGCACTGTAGGTGTGTAGGCACCCTATTGTTAGTCTACCTTATCTTATTATTATTCTTCTGCTTCTTCTGGCTAGGGGGTCTATGGTAGAACCGTCTGGTAAAAAATTGTGAAATTTGGCACACCCATTGGGGAGGGTCTAAGGAACATTCTGAACAAATTTGCACTAAGTGCTGTCAATGCTCTAGCACCACGATTGGGTCAAATTAGGGCCTAATTTGGAAATATGTTAATGGTCATTACTTTTGAATTCTGTGTCCAAAATTTAAAAGCCAGGCATCCCTGGATTCCCTGGGACAATGCACACAATTTCCACCTAATTAAATTTTGTATCATCTTGCATCTTGGATAAAAAACTGTTTTTTTCATTACTCCTCCTACAAATTTTGTCCAATCATCACCAAATTTGGCACACAACATCTTCATCCTCATCATCTTCAGAGTAGGCCTCACAAAAGCTATCAAAAGAATTTTGATAAATTGAAACCTTGTCTGAACAAAAGTTATCACAGTTTCTCCACTGGCAAATGCAAGAAACAGGATGTGAGGGTGTATCTCAGCAACACATCCACGTATCATCATGAAACTTGATAAGTATCTTCAGGACCATGCCCCGAATGTACCCAAGAAGTTTCGTGACTATGCCACCTTGTGGTCAAGAACAACTGGATACATTTTTTTTCCTTATATCATTTGATGAATTTGCGCTAAATCTACAGTTCTTTTTACCTATACTTCCCTGGAGTATGCTGAAGTGAATGTACAACAACATCTGAAATTCTAAAGTTCCTCCTGTCAACCATTTTGGATTTTGTCAAAAACAGTTTTTTTCACTACTCCTCCTACATATTATGCCCAATCAACACCAAATTTGGTATACATCATCTTCAGACTAACCTGGACAAAAACTGTCAAAATAATGTTGATATCCCAAACAGTTTGCCCATAATGTGCCAATAAATCTGATGGTGAAACCACCAAACAGGAAGTGACGCTGTATCTCAGCAACGACCTTGCACACTGACACAGGCAAAAGTCTTCCATCTAAGTGCCATTTTTGCTACTCCTCCTCCAAATTTTGTCCAATGAACACCAAATTTGGCTCACGTCATCTTAAGACCCGTCTAAACAAA
>CM074953.1:12353588-12366909 GCA_037577455.1 Pangasius macronema | reverse complement strand
GAGATAGGAAGAAACCTTGAGAGGACCCAGACTCAACAGAGAACCCATCCTCATATGGGTTAACAGGAGTGTGTGTGAGTGTAAATGTGTATTTGTGTAGTCCATAGAAAACAGCTGAGGCGTCTTCAAGGCAAAATGAGACCCCTCATTTACACCAAGGGGCAATTTAAGGTCACCAGTCCATCTACTGGCATACTGAGACATGGGAGGAAACTGGATAACCCAGAGAAAATCCACACAGACATGACAAATGTGATAAATGTCAGTTTAATCATAGTATGATGTGGTTTGTGATGGTATGTTATCTTCTACACAACCATAATACGATGTGTAAATGATTAGTTTAATGTAGCTAATATGCACTTTGGTATTACTCACAATCGAAAAATTTCTTGTCATGTTGGAATTAAAAGTAGTTCATCCTCGAAAAAAAATGTTTTATTTCGTTCTTGTTATCTCTAAATGCAGCCATGAAATGCCAGACAGCTTCAAATCACATGAAAGCTTTCTTCTGATAAAGCAAAATACCTGAAGCCATATGATATGCAGCAGCCACAGACACCTGACACCTTAAATCTTATCTTTTCATGAGCCTGCCTTTTCCGCCTGCAAATAGAATCGGCTTAGACTTTAACATTTACGAAGAACTCTTTAAAGTATACTGCGAGGATTATAGGGTCCTAAATACAAGCAATTAACAACAAATAAGTTAAATTACCTTTTCAGTGGTTCATTTGGATTCTTTTGATGTCTGAGGAATGCTAATGCTGAGGAAAGATAAGAATGACATTTAGAGTGCCTCATTCACTGGTTCACTTACATGTTTTTAACTGCGAGGATGCAGGTCCTTCACTACAAAGGAGTCATCTTATATACCAGACAATCTGCAGGTTTGAATTTCTCTGTGAATAAAACAGTACTGATATTCTTTACTCAAGTAAAAGTGCATTTATTCATTTCATTAAATACCCAGAAAAAGGTTGACGTACAGCTTCAAATTTTTTAAAGTGAAAAGGTATAAAGTCTTAAATGTACTAAAAGCATGAAAGTAAAAGTACAAGAAATTCAGCTGCCTCGAACCACACACTGAATTTAGCTAATGATGGTAAATTAGTGCTCTTTTTACTAAGCAATGAAGTAATGTAGGCAAACATTAGCTAAGGCTAAAATGTTAGCTGGCAAGCATTGGCTAGGATGAAAATGTAAAGCATAAATACAGCCTTGATAAATATAAAGTGATGGTTATTAGATCTTTTTTTTTTGTTAAAGTTTTGTAAGAATTTAGATCTACCTGATGCTAAAAAAAAGTCATCTCATGACTTTACAAATATATAATTATAGAGAAATGTAGTGATGTAGTGATGTAGTGTGTGAAGTCTAGTGAGTAGAAAGTAGAGATTATTTTTTGAAATCTATTCAAACGTATTAGGTTAAAGAAAAACTCGACTTAACTTAAGTAAAAAAAATAGACTTAACTAGAGTAACGAATTAACTGCACTTTGTAACTTCATACTTTTGGTCACACACCATTTTTCCAGAGAAAGTGAATTAGTCATTGACATGCAGTAGCCATTTTCCGAGGCCTTTTCATTAGTCTGCAAATATATAAGTTAATTATTCAGCATTTGAGATTCAACATCCCCTAATATTCGTGCAGCTCTGGATGGCAACATTACAAATGTAATCTGAACATCCCTACTATGTAATAGAAATGCTATGCCTTTAAGTGCAGTCTAATGGTATATATATATAAAATCTTCCCTAGCCTTCATGACTATAAATGGATGGAGTCCACAACAAAGACTGACCTGCTCAGCATTATTACCTCTCATTAAATAATGATGACCATCTATAAACAGAAGGCCTTTAGGACCTTTAGGCCTTTTCTGCAAGTGACAATGCATTTATTGTAAGTGCTGACCAATCTACCACCCCATTAGCTCACATTAAACCTTAATGTCAAGGTTGGTATTGACTTAATCAGTCCAGAAGCTCCATTAGTGGCCGACTTTCGGTAAATGACATTGTGTGACAGGGGCAAAATAGAGATGTGAGATGACCTACCGCTTCCTGATCGAGGAGAGCTGGAATTGGAAAACAGGCTGGGAGAGAGGAATAGAATGGGGAAAGGAGGGAGGGAGGAACAGGTGATAGAAAGAAGTCTGAGCTATTTGCAAAGTTGATATAACCTTGTCAGTCCTGCTCATTTTGTTATCATTCTGAATTGAGCAGAATAAACCTAGACAGAATTTTGACATTAATAGACAAGGGAGAAAGATGGCGTGAGAGAGAGAGAGAGAGAGAGAGAGAGAGAGAGAGAGAGAGAGAGAGAGAGAGAGAAGTGGCATCACACTGATGCAGATAGGAAAAGCAAAGTCTTATGCTTGGCAAGATGACTGAAATTTGGCACTATTCCCTACACACTCCTCTCTCAAACAAGCAGTGGGTCCTGAGGCCATGCAAAGGACACAGCTGTTTATTCACTTGTATATCAGGACACTTCAGTAAACACTCCAGCAGCTGATGGGGAGCGTCTGAGATTGTACCTGCAAATCCTCCATGTTCATCATTAATCAGCCGATGAATCATCTCATCTAGTGCTCTTTCCAATGCTACTTAGCAATAGAACTGCGTAGCCAGCATTGCTGAGATAACACTGAAAATTTAACAAGAATCCATTGGGAACGAGAGAAGAGACAGAGCAGAACGTTTATCTTTCACAGCACAGCTGCTTCCTAAAATGACCTGGCTCTTTCTAGGTTGATTTTTCCCCTTGCTAATCTTCATCCCTCAATAAAGCTGCAACAAACCTTTACATCTTCCAGAGAAAATTTAATCTTTTAAATCATCTTCATTTAAGTTTTTATGAATGCCTAATTGACAGAATACATAACTGATTTATGTATTTCATGCATAAGCTGAGCATCAGCAGATACGAAAACACAGATGGAGTGGGTGTGTGATGGATATTCAAGGACAGAAAGAAGGAAGGTATCATCTGCTATCCCAGCATGCACCAGCCTTCTTTTATGGGCAGTAGCCTTGCTGGCAGTCTCATAGGCCCTTCAGGCTGTTGTACTGCTACGCTTTTTTTCTGTCAGCTCTCTTCCTGTCTGGGTTTTCAATATTCAGTGAGGCACACTGGTCTCTGCTGAGCTACACAAGGTCATGAACATAGTAACCTTTAACAAGAAATACCAGAGCTTCATGACAATGGCTGAAATGATCGTTATAACTGATTAATCGGTGTAAACAGCCGAAGGCACAATGATACAAAGTTCTTGGAAACTTTGTAAGGATTCATAAGCAGAATCAAAATAAATTGTTAAATACAGTAAACATGCAACCAAACAGACAGCTGAAAAATATGAATGAGGATCTTGCACTTGAATGCACCAGCATCAGTAAAACCGATATCTAACTTGAACCGAACTTTATGTAAGGTCACCAATATGAAGCTGGTTATATATAATTTATATTATATTTCATTTTTAGTCTGGTTCTTCTCATGGGTTCTTCTTAATGTTGTCTCAGGGCATTTTTCTCTTGCCACTGTCTCCTCTGGCTTACTCATTTGGTTTCTGTAAAGCTGCTTTGTGACAATTTTCAAAATTTATATAAATATATATATATCAAATGGAACTGAATTAAATATGAAGATTGATTGTGGAACTCTTCTGCAAGACAGCCAGACCTCCCATTAAAGAGTCTTGGGTAGGAGTTGTTGAATATTTGAAAGGAGATGGGGAGGGGGTAAATGCAGAAACTCCATTATGAGGATCAAAATAGAGAGATAGGAATTCATAGGCAGTTGACTAGGAGGAGGATGGAGCTTCAGGCATTGGTTTTTCTTCCAGACCCAGTGAGTTCATAACTCTGTTTAATCAAGGGAGCGGAAAATCACAATCATAATTAAATTATGATTATCTTTGTAGCCCTGAGATAGAAAATGAAAAGCTGGTGTAAAAGATACTTACACCACACTGTCACTTTTTAAAACTTTTTCATATTTATATATGCTACCTCTCTATAACCTCAGTGAAGTGCAACAATTACTGTACTCCTCTATTTGTGTAGTCATGGGATAATATTTTTTAGAGTTTGGAACTTTGTCTCTTTATATTGTGATATTTTATACCCAGCAGTAAACAATATGTGCAGAATTCTAAGTAGGAATGCCTATGAAACAATGAAGTTAAGCTTACTTCTTTGTGCTGGATGGCAGGAAGTAGGGACTGAAAGAAGGCAGGGATGAACAATGGATATTTCCAATCTGATGGACAGGCCCAAAACCATGCTCTTCAAATATGCCACAAGACTGAGCTCTGATCAGGCGAAAGGGCAGCTTACACCGCTTCTGTGCTCAGTGGGATGTGAAATAATGAGAGCTGTGGCTGGTGGGATTGTGTAGAATTTAGGAATGAGGCAGGAGAGGGGGAAGGGGGAGGCAGGAAGGGCAGGAGTGATGGAGGGAAGGATAAAGAGCTCATTTGGATCGAAGGTCTTTGATCGCACTGGGAGGAATTACCAGCTTGTTACTCTGCAAAATGTGGGCCCCCAATGCTGCAAGGGACCCTGGGAAGCCACTGTGGGTGGCTTATTGTACAATGCACAGTCTTCACCCCTCACACACCCCTCACACAAATGCACACTACACACCCCTCTGTTTCCTTGCCTCAGGCAAACACTTATGACTGGGTAATGACCGAGTTTGATGGCAGTTAATAATGCATAACACTTTAAAGGAGCTCATACTAGTTAAACCGCAGTGACAAGTCATTACCAAATGGGTGTGTTCAAATAAGAATAAATTCTAAATATAAACTGGTAGAACAATAGAGACAAGTCAAGGTGTCAACAAATGAGGCACGGAAAGGTTCTTACTCAGCCTATATGGTTCTCAAGCCGTCAGTGCCTTTTACTCTTACAGTAAGATCAGTTTAATCAAATCCCAAATTGTGACATTAGTGAGTATGAAAGATAGTGCCAAAGCTTTTACCTTTAGTGCATCTTGGGTGGAGGGTCTGTAGGACTGTAAGGTCTGTAGAGGTCTTTTTCTAGCAGAGTGGAAACGTGACAGAGCTTTGATCAGCCCTAATCCAGGAAGAGAGAGAGAGAGAGAGAGAGAGAGAGAGAGAGTATCTTTTCAATCACGGAGGCTTGTGGGGTTGTTACACCCTTCACACATGGGAAAATGAAACTTTATTTTGTGCTAGCTAATTGAATTGAGAAAGTAATTAAATCCAGAAATGGGGGTGTGCGACCTTGTGAAAATGGCTAGAGCAACCTTCATCACCATCCCAATTAACACAAAATAGTGCTTTTTGAATCACACACGTATTTTATTAGAACTGTCTTTATAGTGCATGATACTTTATGCTTTAGGGTTCGCTCTGCTGTGATTGATTTAGACCATGCTTGGCTCAGAGGTATCAATCTCATCAGATTTCTGTGAAGGGAAAAAAAAAAAAACAGGGACATGAGGGAATTAAGGACTCGGTCACCAGTGACAAGGATTGAAACTGCAATAAAGGAGATATTCATCAGATTCTAGCAGCTCCCTCAGCAAACACAACGGACAAACAACAGTCATATATCTCAAGCAACAGCCTCCCCACAATTCTTGAGGTTTGATCAGTAATGTATGGGAAGTGCAGACAGCAAGACAAGAAGCAAAGAAGCTTTTACGAAGGCTTTTCCAATAATCACAGACCTGGCAGTGGGATCTGGTTTATAGGCAACACAGATAAAGTAATGGCCATAACCTGAGTTGAGGCAGCCAAGCTCAATACACACAAGCAAGGAACTGAGAAAGGTATGGATTATCATAAGTAAAGAATAAAATACATGCTGTTATAGGAAAATAATCAATGACAGAGTGGCCTAAGACAAAGTTGATGAAGTTACCACCCCAAAGTTGATTATTTTCCAATACCAACACATCCCAAAAACATGCATTTTATTCCAATTATACCATATTGATTTGCCAGTGACTACCATTTATATTAATTAAATAAGTATGTATCATACTTGTATCCATTTATAGTTACATTTAATGTTTTGGAACAACCATGAAACAAGTTATCACTTATGTAATAGAAGATACTATAAACAGTCATTCTGTCAGCAACTTCTCTTCTTCCTCTCTATTGAAGTTAATAAGAAAGAAAAAATGTAGCTTGTTATCAAGAAGCCACAAAGTGCAACATCCTCGGTCCTGAAGACTCCCATTCTGGAAGACTTTTGGAAAACAGCTTTACCTCTGACCGTTACGAAGTGCTGACACGGGACACTCTTAACATGGATGTTAAATAAGCATTTCCTTATTTCAGTTATTTCAGTTATTTCAATTGTTATCAGTTATTACACGCATTTTTAATCTGTTCATTATTAGTCTTGTCTACACTTGTGATTTACCTTGCAGCCAGATTTACTGTCAGTGCTGTTTTCATAGAAAATTAATTAACACCTCCTGACCAATCAGATTTGAGAATTCAGCACTGTGCTCAGTATAATGCTCAATAATGTCTAATACACTGAAAAGACTTTAAAACACCAGCGGCAACAGAGGAGTCCAGACAAGGAAGTGTACACAAGAAATGTGAAGAAAGCAAGGCAATGTTTTAACTGCTGTTTATATGTGTCTTGTATTTAAAATTATAAACTCATACAGTATATGTATAATGTATATTGCTTAAATCATCAATATCAATCTCAATTGTAGAGATAGTATACGATGTTATTTAGGAAAAATGGGCTTCTGTCAGGTTACTACTAAGGTTCAACACTTGTGTCCTGTATGTGGTCAGAAAGTTCAGTAGTGAACAATTACAAAATGGCTTAAACCTCAAGAACGCTTCTCTGGTTTAAAATGAACAATGGCCCCAGTTTGGAAAAAGCAGAGACAGTGGAGGAAAATACAGAGAAAAGCAATGTCATTTTGTGACCTTAGTATTGTAAAGCTCTACCTCATTCTTAATTCAGATATAAAAGTTTAATACTATAGACACAATTTTGCATAACATAAGATAGCAGTATATTTCAAGCAAAATTATAAAGCTTATGAGCAAGAAGGACACAGGGGTTTTGTGTATTCGCTTGCAGTTGTGAAAGAACTGATACAAATGTTATACTAACTCATGGTGTGAAATTGAGACAAATCTGGGTGCCAAAGAGGCTGAATACTGAAAATCAGCATGAAAAATAATGATTGTTCACTTTCAGACAAGTCCGGTATGATCAAACAAGTAATAAAAAAAAAACTAATAAGACATCAGACCTGCGTTCAAACTTTAGACACGGAGATGGTAATAAATAATAGAATAGAGTAGGATGAAACAAAGCATATATAAGTTAAATAAAATAAATAAAAGAAAATGAAACCTACAGTCATGAAATTAAAATCAATGCAATATAAAATAGTCCAATAAGATTAAAGAAAGCAAATATACACAATTTATGTCTCCAAGAACAACAGTTCTCCAAGAACACTCCTGTCTCACCACATTACTCTTTTAAATTAAAAGGAACTAAAAATAATTAATAGTTAGCAGGATGTGTTTTGCATGTCATTCTACTGATGCGGAGCATAAACAGAAAAAGGAGCAAAAAATTCCCAAGTTAGTTCCACATGATAGAACCTAAAGGATTATCAAATTATTTAAGCAGGTCCTTTAAAAATATTTCTCTAATTCAATACTGGGAATAATTATGCTGACAAATTTCCTAGTATAGCCTTATTTTTAAAGAATGATGGAGTACAATGGCCTGTGCATGGATACTGAAGGCCAAACCATTTTCCTATAAACATCAGAGTCGTGTAGTCATTCTGTCACTCTTAATAAAATACAACACAGTAATATCCATCCATCCATGTACCGCTTGTCCTACACAGGGTCGCGGGAAGCCTGGAGCCTATCCCAGGGTCAGGGGGCCAACCCACTGCAGGGCTCAAGGCACACACACACACACACACACACACACATACTACGGGCAATTTGGAAATGGTAATCAGCCTACAATGCATATTTTGGGACTGGGCCAGGAAACTGGAGTATCTGGAGTAAACTTCTTAAGCATGTGGAGAACAAGCTCCGCCCACACAGAGAGGACACAGGGTTTGAAGCACCAACCCTGCAACAGTGCTAACCACTAAGCCACCACGCCCCCCAAACACAGTAACATACTGACCCATAAATAATATCGCCATCATCTAGAACTGATACAGTGTTTTTTGAATAAGCTATTTCCTGTGATTAAAAAAACACAATATTTGTTTCTCTACAGGAATCATAAATATGATCTTTAAATTGATCATCATCTTTTCCCATATTTGTCATTCAATCAAAGGCGTGCAAACAATGCTCATTTGTAAAAATGACAAATTAATCAGGTTCTTTTGCATAATGTTGCAGTGATCTGGTAGCTATGCTTCAGCCTGCTCCATGATGTCATACTGGCATACTAATGTCCGGTTCTTAATATCATATGCAATATTGAAGCAATATCACATGAGCAAGAGTGCTGTTATACCTAATATATTGGCATGGTGGTGATTTGCCTGCAAGAAATCATAGCCATGCTGATATTCAGCATAACAGCATGGTACTGCTTTTATATAACAGTTCCGTAAACAAGAAATTAATAATGAGTGACCAACATTTCAGACAGAATATGGCAAAATAGAAAAGCCACAGCTGGGTAGAGCGCTCGGTGTTGCCATGCAACACACAGACTGACTGACAGGAAGTGTAGTAACAGTTTCAGTATTATGAACTGTTGATGTAATTGGAATTTTATGTAGCAAACACAGAGAAGCGCAGTGAGACAAACTCTGAAATGCAACAGTTGTGTTATAATAAATATCAGCACTCTCAGAATGCTGTCTGGCCAAACAGATTAGTGGACTGGAACTAGCTGTTGTATATCACAGCGCTCATGAATTCTCCAGTCTTGGAGTCTTGGGTGTTTACTTTGTAGTGGTCAGTAAGTCCACGGGAAAGTCTTCAGGACACAGAGCTTTATGCTTTCTGACTTTTTTAACATTACAAATTGTGTTTTTTGCCACAGTAACTTCAAGAGAGAGAAAAAGAGGCCAGTGAATGAATGATTGTTTATACCTGCTATAATCTGCCAACCCTATGTGGACTTTGAGGAAGACAACAACCTCCAAATCAGTATACACAGAAAACGCTACATGACTATACATAAATACAGAAAGGACATTGTTCTATCACACTCTCCAGTGTCACCCAAATGAGGATGGCTTCCCTTTTGAGTCTGGTTCCTCTCAAGGTTTCTTCCTCATATCATCTAAGGGAGTTTTTCCTCGCCTCAGTCGCCTCAGGTTTGCTCAGTAGGGACAATTTTGTCTGATGTCTAGGACTGTTGCATGTTTTTGTTTGTTTGCATGTTTTTCTGTTTCTTGTGTTCTGTAAAGCTGCTTTGAGACAATGTCCATTGTTAAAAACGCTATACAAATAAATTGAATTGAATTGAATAATATACAGTAAGTGATAGCAGGAGCTAACTTGTCGCACAGACATTCCACAACATTAAATGTAACTATAAACATTTTAAAGTTCAATGTGTTATTCATTAATCAGTTAAAAATGTTAATCTTTGACAAAATTGTTGTGGTATTAGAGCAATAAAACACCTTGGGACTTGCTATTATTGGAAAATAATCAACTTCAGTGTGGTAACAGGCGTTCCTATAATAGCATTTAGATTTTTTGTGTTTTGTGTTTTATTTCCTTACTTATTGTTGTACAATGTGTGTGAGTTGATAGTGGACTACTACAAACTCCCCAATGATATCTCAAATATCAAGTGTAGTAATAAGTTATTTTTATTTTTGTGTGTTGCATTTGGCTAAAACTCGTAACTCAGTTCCTCCCGAAGGTGTTCAGCGAGGTTGAGGTCAGGGCTCTGTGCAGGACACTCAGGTTCGCGTCTTCATGGAGCTCGGTTTGGACACAGGGGCATTGTCTTGCTAGAACATGTTTGTGCCCGTTAATATCAGTGAAGTGAAAATATAACACTACAGCATGCAAAGACTTTCTATACAATTGTGTGCTTCCAACTTTGTCCCAACAGTTTGGGGAAGAACCACATATGGCTGTGATGGTCAGGTGTCCACAAACTTTTGGTAATATAGTATACACTCACCATCCAGTTTATTAGGAACACCTGTACAATTGCACATTCATGCAATTATGTAATTAGCGAATCATGTGGCAGCAGCACAATACCAAGAAAGGCAGATACAGGGCAAGTGCTTCAGGTAATGTTCACATCAAACATTAGAATGAAGAAAAAGCATGATTTCTGTGACTTTGATCGTGGCCTGGTTGTTGGTACAAGAAGGGATGGTTTGACTATTTCAGAAACTGCTGAACTCCTGGGAATTTCACACACAACAGTCTCTAGAGTTTACAGAGAATGGTGCAAAAACATTGCATGAGCAACAGTTCTGTGGGTGGAAACACCTTGTTGAGAGAGAGAGAGAGAGAGAGAGCAGACTGGTCTGAACTGACAGGGAGTCTACAGTTGCTCAAATAAGCACTTTTTACAACTGTGATGAGCAGAAAAACATCTCAGCATGCATAGAACATCGAACCTTGAGGTGGATGGGCTACAGCAGAAGACCACTCCTGTCAGCCAACAAGAAGAATATGAGGTTATCATGGACACAGACTCAACAAAACTGGACAGTTGAAGACTGGAAAAAGACCAGGTGATTTTTCTAATCTTCAACTGTCCAGTTTGGGTGAGACTGTGCCCATGATAGTCTCAGATTCTTGTACTTGACTAACAGGAGTGGAACCCAATGTGGTCTTCTGCTGTTGTAGCCCATCCACCTCAAGGTTTGAAGTTTTGTGCATGCTGAGATGCTTTTCTGCTCACCATGTTTGTAAAGAGTGATTATTTGAGTTACTATATCCTTCCTGGCCACTTGAACCAATCTGGCCATTTTCTCTGACATCAGTTATTACAGTTAGCTGGCTAGCTTATTGCTAATAAAAGATGAACATGTAGGCTATGTTTTCCTTCCCAATTTTATAAGTGGAATGAATGGATTTCAAAAAGGATGCAATTCCTAGTTCCATCTTCCCATGGCTGAGTTTTCGAGTGCAGCATAATCTATGTAGGTTTTATGCTAATTTTCATCTAGCACTCTGAGTGCTTTTTAATGTTTGTATAAGGAAATGCTTATGGGATGTAGAATTTTTCTGTTTTTTAAAATGTGTGGTTTGGGATTAGCAGGATTTGTACTGTGTTTATGTATTTACAGACATTTTGCTTGGTACATGATTGTGATATAGCTTTATTTTTGTTTTTTTATAAAATAGGGTTGTGTTGTCATATGCTGGTGTTGAGATAGTTGAGATAATTGTGCCACTCAGTAAAACCTGAATGCCTGCCAGTCCATATGCACTGGCTGCATCCCTGCAACAGAGCACATGAATATGTGGCCATGCCTATCGCTAGCATCTGTCCTCCCTGCAGCTCTGAGTAATCTGAGACAGCACAGAAAACAGTCATGGAGAACGAGAAGAAAACTTCATGATGTGCTTACTGTACTGAGTGTGTGCAAATAGGGGTGTATCTGTGCCTGTGTGTGTGTGTGTGTGAAGCGTAGAGTGTATTTGACAGAATTCTGTTCAGTCATTACTTTGGACACAGAGTATAAAGAGATGACATGGGTTGTAGTTGTCTTACAATCAGCCACTCCACCCGAGGGAAATATGGCCTGCAGTTGAAGCATCAGAGTAAATTACAGAGACCAGCATCCATTCACTGCATAAAAGAGTTTTATTCTCTCGTTGTCTAAAGTGGTGGAAGTATATTATTAGATGGACTCTCTGACTCACATATTTCTTAACTGTCTCCTTTTCTTTTCTCAGTTTCATGCTACACTATTCTCTGCAGATCAGCACCACTCCTTTGATAAAATCACCAGGATTAAAGGAGACTCCATACCTATAGTTTAATTCCACCAGGATTACTTTACTCTGATTTACTGCTCCTCTCAGTTTATCCCTGCACTCATGCAAAACATTTCCTGTGTTCCATCAGCATTCTGTCATCTCTCTCTCTCTCTCTCTCTCTCTCTCTCTCTCTCTCTCTCTCTCACACACACACACACACACATGCACAGTGTGCAGAATAATAGTAACACTCCTGGAAGGTGACTGTATTAATAATTACGTCGATTAATTAATTACGATACTAGTGTCTAACCATAATCTTAACATCAGTAAAGAAGGAAATATCAAACCTTTTGGATCTTTCATTTTTAGGAAGTAAGTAATGGTTGCAGGTTTTGTAAAAATCCAGTTTTCCTTGTGGGGACCAGGCAATTTCCCCATGAGGTTAAAACTGTCAGATATTCCTATCTTTGAGGGGACATTTGGTCCCTACCATTATATAAAAACATTTTATATTTTGTCTCCAGTAAAAGCTGCAGTTTTTGTTAAAAAAAAAAGTTTTCTAGCCAAATGTCCCCACAAGGTTAGAAATATCAGATTTCTATGGAAGACCTGTTGTCCTTTACAGATGAAGACAATTTCTCTTACTTCTCTCCTATTTTTCTCCTTGTGACAAAGGTAAAGAGCGATAAGGGTCATTTCCCACCCTGCAGAGGGCCTCTCAGTTTTTTTTTCTTTTCGCCTTATATCCCTCACCAATCCACTTAGAAATGTAAATATTTTAGTTGGTCTCCTGTATCACCCTTCTCTCTCTCCCTTTATTACTCTTTTCCACGGTCTACACATACACAAAGAATTCCAACTGTTTTCATTCCACCATTTATCAAAAACTAATAAAAAATTTTCAGTTGAAGTTTATTATTCAGGAATTATCATTCTTAAAAAGTGAGATTCGCAAACTTGAAAAATGCTAATATGTGTATGATTCAAACATATTGTTTTAATGTGTTAATAGTTAATCTTTGGGGCATATTCAAGAGTGTAATGTGTGTAGAAGGGAGGGAAATTGCACACATTTGTATTCAGACGTTAGAATTTAACTGCAAACACTGGATGCAGTTTCACACGGATTTCGTCTCCACGTAGAGTCACTAGATTGGACACACGACAAATGTGAGACGTGAAGTGTAGTCCCGCTTAGAACTGGTTCTAGATGCACCATTATCATTTCCTTTTAAAGATGGCTTAGAAAAAGACTGTGATATAAAATATAAAACAGTGGATCTAATGGATGGCTAGTTTCTATTATCAACAGGGCAAAAGGAGAGGTTTTGTCAGTGTTTTCACTGTAATCACATATCACTTCACAGACAGAAGAGAGCTGTAAA
>CM074953.1:12341354-12353488 GCA_037577455.1 Pangasius macronema | reverse complement strand
TCAAAGTGTGCCTAAAGCAGAGGTGCATCTCAGTGATCTAACCTGTGTGCTGTTTACACTCTGCACTTCACATCAGGTGCTTAGAACTGGTTCTAGATGCACCATTATCATCTCCTTTTAAAGATGTCTTAGAAAAAGACTGTGATATAAAATATAAAACAGTGGATCTAATGGATGGCTAGTTTCTATTTTTTAAGCCTGTGTTTTCCTAAAAAGGCACAAGACAGACAGTGTGTATTATCGACAGGGCAAAAGGAGAGGTTTTGTCAGTGTTTTCACTGTAATCACATATCACTTCACAGACAGAAGAGAGCTGTAAAAAATTATGAACAGCTTCTATAAATGTTTTTTCTTGCACAATATCCACAGTCTAGCTCCATTGTTTCGCAACCACATTTGCTGTAACTGCATTATTCCAACCTGAAATCAATAAATTTAAATACACAGTATATTTAGTATATACACAGTATATGCACAAAAACTATGAAATCCATTTGAGGACAATATTAAGTACATAAACATTCCATTATGAAATAAATAATCATAAGATTTGTCTGGACACCAACTACCCACTACTCAACCTCGATATGCTCATATATCAGGATACTAGAAGATATTATACACTGTTTATTTTGTATTGTATTAGTCACCTTCTCTTTTCTTTTTAGTTGCTTCTTGCTTTCATGCTGTGAGGTATTAAAATTGGCAGCATACTGTATTTCACCCATAAAATACTATGTATTTTATCAGCCCACATTGTTGTGTGGGATAGAGGTGTGTACAACACAAGCTGAAGACAATCTGAATAGCTCAGCCAGAAAATCAAAGTAGCACGAGTCTTTTGAACTTAAATGACCAACTTTAGTTGCCAAATC
Organism: Pangasius macronema; assembly: GCA_037577455.1. NCBI lineage: Eukaryota > Metazoa > Chordata > Actinopteri > Siluriformes > Pangasiidae > Pangasius > Pangasius macronema. The sequence continues at coordinate 12,352,613 of CM074953.1, read as the reverse complement.
TGAATAAGACTCTTAATAACTAATACCTGTTATTATCAGTATACATCATTTGTTATGCATTACTGTTGCTGTAAATATGAACATTTTTGTGACTGGTGAAAAGTCCTTTGAGTTCCCATCTTAGTTCTCGTTATGTACTCCTTACTAATTCGTGTTTCTAGGTTTCTTCTGGTATCTATCTCATTTATTTCTGTCTATTCTATGAATCAACCTTTTTTTTGCTAATGTATTGTTGATAGCCAGTTCATTTTTAACCCTAGGTTAATTAAACTCTGAATGTTTTTTTGATAGACACTGGACATCACACTACATCCCTAACCACGAAGTCCTGTCCAATATAAACCTTAGTTCATAGTAATCGTCGAGAGCCTGATTAGTTGAAACTCCTTTCACAATATTGTTCCCTGGTGTACCAAACCTCAGCTTCTCTGGTACACTCAGGAAATTGATTCACCGTTCTTTGAAAAGTCCATAGATTTAGGAGAATAATTAAGACAGGTATTTCTCAGCGAAATGGTCTTTAGGGATTGTCAATATCCCCTGGCCCCCAGGGATATAGATGTTCTGCAGAAGGAATATCATATCTCTGCCAGCTTCTAGAGCATCATATAGTAACTGTCACTTACTGAAGTTATCATTGTTCGGTAAATGGAAAATGCCCCTAACTGCAGGGTGCAGAAATCCTGCAGCATTCTGACTTTGTTATGTAGAGAACATTTTGCTGACATAGTTTGGGTCCACCTGTCTCCTTAGAGTGAAAAGTCACAGAAAACTAATACAAAATTCTTCTGCCTCATCGCCTTTATCCTATAATGGAACATGCCAATCCTGATGGGAGTGATCTCTTCCAGGATGACCCTGCCCCCACCCCCAGGACACGCTATGACCTTCACAGTCACCAGATCTCAACCCAGCTGAACACATGTGGTGCCTTCCACCACCAACAACAACACACCAATTGAGGGAACAGCTTTTAGAGTAATGGCCCTAAGATGCTGCGTTTTGGTTTTTTATTTAATCTGTCACCTGTCTGTAACAGGTTGAGAAGGCAAGTTGGCTCCGAATTTTCGGTAATCAACTCGGACCAGTTTTGTAAGACGTGGTGGACTGTTAAGTCAAGAAACTACGTGTAAGTAGCAAGGCACTTGCTCAAAACCTCCTTTTTTAGGCAGTAGGCTGTTTGGCATCACTGAAGCTGAATTCTTGGTCCAAATGAGTCTGTTCAGTCAAAAGATATTTTCACTTGCACAGTTTAACCAAATGCACAGACTGATCATGCAGCCCAATACTACTGTTGCACACACTGAAATGCTGGAAATTACCAGCTTTACACATCAGCGGAGTGATGTACCCTTCCCTTCGGGTAAGCTTTGGGACCTAGGGTGTTCTCAAAATGTGACTGAGTGACTTCTCTTCAACGACAGGGTCTGTGCATACTCCTTGGCCATATGAAGCCATTCTACAGCTGACTGGAATGTGGGGTTGGCTGAATGTTCAGAGCCTGTCAGGCCTGGTACAAAGGCAGGTATCAGTAGTGTGCATGCACCCTGAGGCATTTATCCAGGACAACATCTCTCTCTGTAAATAGGGGAATTGGAAGAACAGATGCCTCCCAGCAAGAGAGACATAAAAAGAAAAGGTGGAAAAAACAAGGCTTGACATTGTCCATTAAATGAAATCTTTATGGCTAATGGAAACATTTTGAAGAACCTAAGTGAAGACCCAGTGTAGTTTTGTGATGTCATAACAAAATGTAGTTGGTTGTTTTGACGTTCTCTAACGTTCACCTGTCTACTTAATTTCCTGTGTTAAGCACTGCCTACCTTTTGGGCTGATGCAGTGAAAGAGCAAGCGTCCTGTCTTTCAATAGCCCTTTGCCTTGAGAATTGGCAAATTTTCGTAGTTTGTCTATAGTGGATCAGCTACAGATGAGCAGAAGTATATCTGTTTGTGACCAGACCCCTAAAAGTGACAGGTCACACTAAGTGTCTGTCTCGTCTCTGTTCGTGAAACCCGGTCTTCCACAACCATGTACTGAGAATCACAGTACTTGAGTTTTTTTTTTTTTTTTTTAATAAAATGTTCAACTTCACTACATTTATTTTTGATCACCATTACAGAGTTTAAAAAAATCTGAAAGACTTTAACCAATTAAAAGTATGTGAAAATGTATGTTAAATAATTCTATTTGGAAACCAACTTCTACTGAAGGTCTACACCAAATGCTTAGTCAGTAGCAGTGAAGTCTGAAGCAGTAGAGACAGATGAGCATCCATGGCTCAATTTAAATGCATCAAGGAAACAGTGTAGCAGCAGAAATATGTACAGGTAAGCCATTAGCTAGGTGAGAGAGCTAGACTAGCATTGACAGATCTTTTGATGGTATATACAATGAATGCTCTGTATTAAAAATGTCATTTTGAGATTCAGTAGTGATTGCCTTTTGTGTTAAATGTATCTAATTGCTGCTATAGCCTATAGGCAATGTTCAGAATAATGTAGGGCCATCGTTTCTAGATAGCTAACTATGTACCTAGAAACATGTATTATTATCATGATCTAGGTAGCTAGCTAATGATCCTGACAAGCTACTGAAACCCCAACAGCATTTGGCTAAGTTAGCTAGGCAGTTAATGTTACCTTTCTTTATACACTGTTGCTAACCTAGGTGGTGTACCCTTGGTTAGTTAACATAAGATCAGAGTAGAAAATAGAAATCTGCAGTTTGATTTTATGCCACTACCGCTGCTGTAGATGATATTACATTGCACCTGACAGACTGTATATCGAGTGTGCTGATAGCCCCATTATGACTCAGCAAACCGTGGTTTTGCCTGCTATTAATGTTAACAAAGGGCCCTCCATACCTGCTACCCATTAAAGTGGATTTGCGGTTCAGAGAAGCTGTTGATTGGATTGGGATAAAGTTATTTGTACACTATAATTTAGCATTTCTTTTTACTATTGTTAGTTATGTTATTATTCCTATGTATATTTTCATCAAAACCCAGAAGAATTTGCTATATATTGAATTCTAAGTTGACTTGAAAGTTAAAACTCGACCTGACTTTAGTGTCTGTAGGCAACGAGAGCAAAAAAAGGGTCTAACAGCACTGCTGGTTGTTATGATCATGTAGGGTTAAGTTGTATAGTGTATTGGGGAGGTGAACAGTTATCAGAATAAACGCTTACAATATAGAGTGTTTGGTCAGAGCATAGACATGAATTTATTTCAATTTCTTCTTTAAATAAATTGTGCAGGAATGCTTACTGTATTTGTGATTGCACCATTGGAGTACATTTACAGCATTTGGCAGACACCCTTATCCAGAGCAACTTACATTTATCTGATTTATACAAGTGAGCAGCTCAGGGGCAAGGGCCTTGCTCAGCCTTGTCCAGCAGTGACAGCTAGGCCAGCATCTTAACCAACGAGCTACCACTGCCCAGTATAGCATTCTGCTGTTTTTACATTTATTATTTTTAAGTAATACAATATACAATAATCACAATATATAGTTCAATATCACTGAACAACTTAAATGATGGAGAGCTGAAAGATTCATGTCTTATTGGTGTGCTTAGCCAAGTTATGAGATTTGCTGGAAAGAGCCAGAACTTGGTAGTGAAGTCAGACAATTGGGTGTCACCATACCTTACGTGCAGAATATCATACTCATCAACTTTTTATTTTAAATTTTAGTTTCAGTGCCAACACACACACACACACACACTTTTCTAGCAAAAGCACTGGAATGACATTCAACACGATCACCCTTGTGAAGTTTCTGTTGAGGCCAGGCTGTGTAAGGGCAGATGAACAGGTGGCTGCTGCTGCAATGGTGAAAATTATATGACCCACTTTAAATATAAAGTGGGAGGTTGCTGCAAATCAACATCTGTTTTTCTTCTTCTTTCACAGGTGATGCTGAAGGTCAAAGTAAGTTGAAAAAAAAAGTATACAGCAGCAGAAAGCATTGGCCTGAAATAGGACTGTGGTTTCCAGATCAGCAGAAAGAAGTGACATTGATCAGTAGGGATCAAGAAGGCTGACTACTGCTGGATCGATTGAACGAAGGCACTTGGCCAAATTGGGAAGACCGAGTTTTGTAACAGTGGACTAACTCCCCTCCTTTGTCAGCTGAATCAGTGAAATGTTTCAGTAACTGTCCAGATGAGCTAAGAGGCTGTGGACTAATGCTTTCCAATTATTTCCTTAATTACATGCTGCTCATCTCTCCCAGCAGCAAACGTCAGCAAGCAGCACCTGGATAAAATGTCAGAAATCATTGACTGGATTGAAAATAACTCATGGCTGGCAGCTAACCCACAAAAAAGCACTTACACACAAAAGCATTTATTTTCTCATTTCAATCATTTACCCAAAAGCATATCATTCACAAAGGTTAAATGAATATACAAGTGAAACGAATATAGATTATGATGCATTTACAAAACACACTGTGTTGCACCTACAGTATACTGAATAAAGTGTTTCTACAATAAAGATTGTCTCAAAGCAGCTTTACAGACTTCAATGCCATAATCCCTAGTGAGGAAACTGAGAGAAAAGAAAAACTTCCTAAGATGGAGCTAAGTGAAAGAAACCTAAGAAAGAACAAAGACTCAGCAGCAGGGGGCCCATTCTCCTCTGGCCAGCACTGCAAACTGTGAACTTCTTTTAAATCAGATAGAATTCTAGTTTATAAAGGATATTTAATGGTCAGCAAATAGGAAATTAATATATGATTTATCACTGAAATCTACAGTATATAAAGTTAACTGTGGATATATCTCCTAGGTCAGGGGTGTCTAGACTTATCCAGAAAGGGACAGTGTGCGTGCAGGGTTTCATTCCAACCAAACAGAGGCCACACCAAGTTCAACTGATTAAACAAGTGAAATCAGGGTGTGGCTTCTGTTTGACTGCAATGAAAGTCTGCACCCATACCTGCCCTTTGGAGAAAAGCTTGGACACCACACTCCTAGGTCAAGGAGTATAGTAAGAGTAAAGTAAGAAAATGAAGGGTGCTGGTTTTGTACCAGACAAATTACTGCTTTTGGGCCTCAGGATAACAACTGGAATAGGGGGTTGATTGCAAGACTAGAAGATTTGAACCTCAGAATGGCAGGAATTGAAGGTTGTGGTCCTGAAGATGGAAGGGGTAAGTGCCTGTGGACCCCAGAATGGCAGGTTGGTCCCTAGGATGGTAGAAGTATGAGCTTGTGGACCTTGGAATGGAAGCAATAGGAGTTTGTGCACATTGGGATAACAAGAAAAGAAGCTTGTGGTCCCTAGCATGGCAGGGATAGGAGCTCCTATACCTCAGGATGGCAGGCAATAGGACCTTTTGGGGCAGAGAGAGAACCTTGTGGAGCTCAGAATGGCAGGAATAGGAACTTGTAGAGCTCAATATCGCAGAAGTAGGAGCTTGGTGGCCTAAGGATGACAGGGGTATGTGCTTGCGGCCCTCAAGATGGCAGGAGTAAGAGCTTTAGGGCCTCAGGGTTGCATGAATATATCTTTTACTACTCCGAACATGCTTATTATGCTGCTGCCTGATTTCTGGCTAAGCTAGAGGAAATAACGTGGCTATGGAGGCATAGCTTCACTGGACAATTCATCTCACAGCTTTTTCAACAAAATGTTCAGGTGAACAACTTCCTCTATAATGAAGGAAGTCAGTCATATTCCACCAATGATATGGTTTTCTTTAAAGTTGGCTTTGATAAATATGAGATAAAAAAAGAACTCCAACACAGATCTTGTTCGCTGCTGAACATTTGCTATCAGATGTAAGTCTTTCTGAGTCATGTGCAAAGAGGATGGTGTACCGATAAATCACACGGAACATTCAGTAAAGCCGAAATATGTGTAATAAAACATGTTTATGGAAAATGCACAACATTAACAAATTAACAATGCAAGACCACACATCCCATATACGTGAGGTGAATTTGCAAAGGCACATTAATGCCATGTTCTTCCACACATACGTATCCATGTAGCCAGGACTATTTTACTATTCATATTATAAAGCCAGAGTTAATTAAGAGATCTCATTTGGCTTTGTACTGATATATCTGGATTAGATTTGTTTTACCTTGATGATCTTTATGTGTTCATGATAGACATGCATTCAGATAGATAGATAGATAGATAGATAGAGAGAGAGAGAGAGAGAGAGAGAGAGAGAGAGTCAATTCTTTCTGGTGGCAGATCTCATATCTCAGGGTGAGCATACTTGTCTGTTTTGATCAGTCCTGTGTTTGATTTATAATGTTTTGCAGATGGCACTGCTGCTTGGAAAGCCAAGGCTGGAATAGGCTGCTGGGACAAGGGAGGACGAAATGTATGACTGGCAGCAGACCCTGATCAGCCAGAGAGCTCAAGTCTGACAACCAGAGATGGATTTCAGGTTCCTCCTGCTTCAGGAGAGCAGTAGCTCATCTGTCACAGTTCTAAGATGCCCAAACGTACCCGTCTGCCCTGACAGGAGGCCAGTGCTGCTCTGCTCACTTCCCCAACATCTGATACACACCACTTCACATACAGCTCTGGGAAAAGAGTAATGTCTAATATCTAATTTGCTTTGGATCCAAAGATTAATGTTGTTGAGACTAAAACTCTTGTGTAGACAATATATTCATGAGCACATTTTCTTTATAGTAAGCTTGTGGTCCGCTGGCACTTTTGTGTTGTGTAAAGTTGTAGTATGTATTAACAGTAATTGCTTCTCTTGTTTCTAGCATGGGGAGTTTAAACTCTAATGAGATACCGTCTGGATACTCATATAGGGAGAACCTGATTATGTTAAGCAGAATACTATTTCGGTGTGTGTGTATGTGTGTGTATGAAAAAGCAAGCGTAAGAGAGGGAGAAGGAGAGACATACTTACCTTGCAAGAGAGGCACAGAGGAAGGTGTTGGGGATATTTGTAGAAATTTGTGTATAATGTAAGCAGTTCTAATGATGTGAAGATTTTCTGGGTCACACAAGTAGGGAATGCAGAGGCCTCCTTCTATCTGTGTCACATGCATACACACATATATATATATATACAGCTGGAAGTTCAGTGTGTAAAATGCAGAAGAGTCAAGTCACAGAAAGTTCCACTCTTTCCAGCTAGGCGAACATAATTGTGTATTCTATGAAATCCAGCTTGTCTTTAATGAAATAAATAAATTCAAACTGAATGTTTTTCATGAGCAGAAGCCTTTCACAAAGCATTTCTAATTATTCTTCATAATTGCTTTGCTAAACATTAAAATGTGCAACCAGCGATGTTTCAGTGCGGGTGCAAAGTCTTTTGATTCGTTTACCAAAAACAAGGAACAAACATTACTCTGCATCTTTATTTAATGGCACAGAAAAACAAAAGGTTAATTTACACTCGGCTATAAAGTGCTGCTGCGTGTTACACCCACATCACGTAACTAATTTAATCTCACCCACAAAGCTATTAATTGATGTCAACACAAACATTATCTGTTGTCCTCCAGAGCAGGAGATGTGTGTGGTGGCGGGAAAACAGACGAGCACAGATGAGCTCGGAAAGCAGGGGTAATTGATTGTATTAAAAATGGCTAGTAAATTAGATCGGCCCCTCTTCCTTTATATTTTTTGCGCTTCCCTGCACTAACAAGCACATTGTTTTCCAGCAGATTTGTTGTTATTAGCGTCGATGGTGCGGAAACAGGTGATTGAGGTGTCTTGGGTGATGACATAATGACCGTGTTCTGAGCTGTGCCTCTACGCGACTAAATCCATCGCTATTCTCCTTTTGACTTGTCATGCGACTTAAAATCGATCGTGGCATGGAGGTGCAGGCAGCAAGGTGAAAAGAGCAGAGAAAGTGTGTGGAACTGGTTGTAGTACTTGAGTTAAGAATCAATGGGGGCAGAATAAATAGGGCCATTAAAGCCCATTATTTCGATAAAGGCACACAACAGCCTGAATGCAGAGGCTGATTTTGTTGTTGCTCCTTATATCTGTGGCCAAGACTACATTAATGTTCCCATATGCACATTGCCAAAGTGCTGCCGCAGCACACTGGAGTACAATGATACACTGGGGAAAGCATGTCACATACATGTCAGTACAGCACAGTCAGCAAGGTGTGTGTACGGTGTGTGTGACAGTGGTCTATTCAGTAGAATCAGCTATATGTACTGTATGAGGAATCTGAAGAAAATGCATTATTTACTAATCACTAATAACTGATGCATAAGATAGAGTTTAGATGTTGGCACTACCGACGGTCTCTCCTTGCAGGATTGACAAACAGTGATCGTATGCAAATATCCAGCCATGTACATGTATCCACAGTCATGGCATCATGTGTTGGACCTATAGAATCACACCCGATGAATTTAATCGTACAGTGAAAGTGTATTGTCTTTTCAAATGATTAGTGGAATTAAAGGAATTACATCTCATACTTTTTGAAGCTTTGAACAAAAACTGTGACATGTTCATCAGCATCATAAGCAACAGAAGAGCACATTAGATGAAGGTCATATGTTCCAGCACAAAAATAAAAAGTGGCAGTGAGGAGATGCGAAACCTATTTACAAACCATTCAGAACTTCATGGGTACTTTCCAAGTGTAATCATGTGTCCATGAAAAATGACTGTATGTGCTTATACGAGTGCCATTTCCAAAAAAGCCCTTAGCTTCCTACAATAATTACACACATTTTTCCTCAAGTGAGGACAGTATAAAAATACAATTCATTCAGAGACGCTCCATGTTAAATATGGACATTTTTTTTTTTTTTTTTTACTTTTGGTGGTTTTTCCTCTCTCGTTTCTGTCTCTCTTATGTTGGTTTTTAAGGCATTTTGCAGTACTGAATCTATAAATGAACAACAACAGATAATTTCTAACCTTTCTTACAATCTTCACTTTGTATGGCTCCTGGATGGCTCTGATCATCAGGAGCTTGCAAGGTTTGATTCACGACAATGCTACAGCGAGAGAGCTAAATTGGATGTGGTCTCTGGGTGGGAGGGATAGCATTACTCTCTCCCATGTCAATCAGAGCAACCAATCGTGGGTGTCTGTGAGCTCATGTAAGAGAGCAGTTAGCACTTTCCGCTGAGTCTGTTACGCTGACCTCTGATGCATGAGCAGCTGTTTGCAAAGATGCAGTGGCTGGCTTCACGTCTCTGACGAAGCATGTGTTTGTCTCTGAGGAAGACTTCATTTGCTTGCTTTCATCCTCCCTGGTTGGTAGCTGCCATGTGACAGGACAGGGTAAAATAGGGTAAAACTAAAAAAGTAATTAATGCAACTGTCCAAGAATTAATACAAGAATTAACAGCAACTGCCCAAGAATGTATGCAATTTAGTATACACTGTACTTGTATACTAGGTTGCGTATTCATATTCTACAAATCCAGCACTATAATCATGACAAAATATACAAATGAAGGCAAATTGGATTTGGTTTACATTCCAGTCTTTCAATTTGTGTCCTTCAGCTGCAAATCCTCAGCCAAGTGTCTGACTGGAGTTGAAGACTCACTCTGATTGCAATCAACCCCATTCAATTCATCCTCTTCCTCAGCAGAAGACAAGCAGCAAAGACTGAAAAGAAAAAGGCAGCAACCCAAGCAGAAAGTCGACACTGAAAGGTAGTTTCAGTAGCTAGAAAAACAGGCAGTCCACTCAATTTCCAACAGGAATAAGGCAGAAGATAGCAGATGTTAGACTTTGATGTTGCTGTTATGGAGCATGGCCCATGGAAGAATCTTCTCCATCTCCATAGTCTCGAGGATCCTGAGGGTCTTGCTGTTGAGCAGGTAGTCTATGAGACAAAGAGGCATAAAGAAAAAATATTTTAGGCCATATGTAAAGTCCATTCATGCATTAATAGATGATTAGAGTGAACTAATAAACCTGTTTGCTTTATACAGTATGTCCACTAGTTTTAAGTTTTACTCAAATGCAAACCTGACAGTATTTTAACATAAAGTATGCAACCATTTTCACGTGTAACAATAAAGCAAAATAAATGAAACATAAAACTTTCATTAACTACTTCATTTGGTTCTTGCATTTAAAAAATATCACTTCCATCAGATTATCTGAAATCATATATAAAACCAGCATTCTTACATAAAACATTATCAACTTTCTTATGTAGAAATGCCAACAGAATATAAGCGTGAACCTATAAACCCGTTTGTTCAGTCACATACACTAACACTGCAGGATCATACAGTACAGTCCAAAAAACAATCTTTCTATAAGATCAGTTGATACAAATATTTCCGTGCAAAGGTTTGCATCCCCCGTAGTTTCTGAGTGGGGGAGGGGTTGAGAAAACCAATGCATGCTAGCATCACTATTGTGCAAACTTCCTTTAGCACTTTGGCTTTCCCTTCCTTGAAACATTCTTCCTCCCCATTTCCACAATCCACCCTTTTCACTCTGTTTAATCCTCCTCCTCTTTGCAGCGATGAAGTGATGGGATGAAAGTGCCTGGCTGATTAACAAATCCTCTAATCAGAGCTGGCAATCTTTAAATTTCTCTTATCCATTGTCCAAAAGATTCCATTCTTATGGAAATCATCTCGATTCAATTGCAGAGCTCTAGAGAGGTACATAGTGTCCCTCCCCTGTACAAGGCTCAGAGTCAGATACAGGCATCTCTCCTCCCTTCCGACTTTCTCACTATCCCTTCAACCAGACACTAATTATAGCCTACCATGGCCAAACTGACAAACACCCCAGGCTCTGTCTCTTCACACTGCTCTATTTTTCATCTGCACTCTTCCTCCCAGCATTACTGTTCTCTCTAGCCCACATTCAGTGCCCCTCTTGTCCTACTCAGCTTCAGCTTTGCTGCATTTGCATTTTATGCAGATACACTTGTGGCAGGTTGTGCATATACGTGTCAGATTCTAGTATCAATATCTAAGAAAGTGTGCTTTTATGTAGTCAAGACCTCACGATTTCAGCGGTATAATACTCTTCAGCAGACTAACACTCTTATTACATCAGTGTATCAAACCTGTTCAGAATATGGTATTAATCTGTGGAATTCGCTAAAGTCTCTTGATGTGGATATGCGAAATAAGACATTCATAGTAAACAACTGATGCTGACTCAAAATGAACTTTGGTTCAACCTTGCTCTGCATTTTACAGCCCTATTTGAAGTGAAGTGAAGTGATTTGTGGCCAAGTGTGGTGACCCATACTCGGAATTTGTGCTCTGCATTTAACCCATCCAAGTGCACACACACAGAAG
>CM074953.1:12322631-12338765 GCA_037577455.1 Pangasius macronema | reverse complement strand
TGCTATAAATGCTATAAACTCTATACATGCTATAAATGCTATAAACTCTATACATGCTATAAATGCTATAAACTCTACACATGCTATAAATGCTATAAACTCTATACATGCTATAAATGCTATAAACTCTATACATGCTATAAATGCTATGAACTCTATACATGCTATAAATGCTATAAACTCTATACATGCTATAAATGATATGAACTCTATACATGCTATAAATGCTATAAACTCTATACATGCTATAAATGCTATAAACTCTATACAAGCTATAAATGCNACATGCTATAAATGCTATAAACTCTATACATGCTATAAATGCTATAAACTCTATACATGCTATAAATATTGATCATGATGATATTGATTAGTTAACTGCAAATCAAACAATTTTTTCAGATTAAAAAAACATTTATACTCAGACATGAGTGGTAAGGCATTGGCGAATTAGGAATCTGTCCGTGGAATCTGCATACTCTCGTTTTATGATCAGCTTTGATTGTACGTAACTGTGATGAATGAGGGCCAATGTTCCACGCTGTCCTCTGAACACACTCCAGTATGCAGAGTGAGAGCAGAAGTGTGTGTATGCTACCTGATTATAGAATGTGAAATGAGGCTGAATGTGAGTAAGCCTGTGTGCAGCAGTGCCTTAACAATCATATTATGCCTAATAAAATACTTCCCATTTGCATTTCCTAACAGCAGCTCGAGCGCCTTGATGAGCTCCAGTGCAGCTACTTACTGCTGATCACAGGCAGCATGTCTCTGATGATGAATCAGGGCGGGCCAGATTAGAGGAAGCTGGGCCTGCAAATGCCTGGTCACTAATCAGAGGAAGTGCCTAATGGTTACTGATATAGTCCTGAGGGGACACTCCTAGATATCCAGCTCTTTTAATATTCTCAGCCTCATGGCTGTTTTCTCTAACACTGTCTACTGAATCTGTAGTGTATGTGTGATTACAACAGACAATTCAAATCTCAGTACGATTGAAATGGACTGAGAGAAGCACAGAAAACTGGTTTACTCAAAACTGGAGTGAGTTGTTGGGCCATCAACAGTTGTCTACGCAAAACCGTGTATTTTTGTACAAAGCTTTCACACTTTCTTCAGTTGAAGGTAATTATTTGTAAATTAAGCTCTAAATCTGTATAATCCATTCATAGATGGTATTAGCTGATACCAATAATCATAATAATAACAATAATAATAAAAGTTAAAAGAGAAAAATTTACATTATGTGTTACCAATATAGTCAACGTAGCTCAAAGTCTGTGCTTTATAGTGCACAGATACACAAATCCTTTAGAAAAAAGGTAAAGTAATTACCCTTAAAGGGCAATCATATATAAATTGGAGTGGAGGTTGCGTAGAATGACAGAATGACCTTTTACTGTATGGGTTCAGGATTAGAAATTTTGGCGAAAATAAATCTCCATAAGAACCTATTTGATAAGGCATTCTCTGATGTGCTTTTGTGTGTTCTCCTCATGGGTTTCCTCCAGGTTCTCTGGTTTCCTCCCACCTCCCAAAAACATCCCAGTAGATGGACTGGTGACTCGAAATTGCCTCTAGGTGTGAATGAGTGTGTGCAATGTCCCATTCTACTATATTCCCGCCTCAGGCCCAGTGCTCCCGGGATAGGCTTCGGCTCCACTGCAGTCCTGACCGAGATAAAGTGAGTAATGAAGATGAATAAATGAATTCTCTCATATTTACATTTACATTTATGGCACTTGGCAGAGGCACTTATCCAGAGCGGCTTACAGAAGTGCTTTGATGTCTGCAACAATAAATACATCCCAATACTGGTTCACTAGGTCATGGACTAAAAATGCCACCAATGGAAAAACTCTGTTAGGTAGGAACTATAGTAAGAAAAGCACACAGACAACACTTTTTTTTAAAGTGCTAATTTAAGTACTTCCACATCTGATCCTAAGATCATCGTATCCTTAGACTGTTACAATTATAATTTGAATCCAAGGTATACATTATATATAAAGCGAAGTCAGATGAAAGTCTGTCCTTAGACAGCCATACGTTCCGAATAAACGGGAATTCCTTTTCTCTAAAACATTATCTGTAATAATCACACACGGCACGACGAGGGAGAACTTGTTTAAGCTGAAATAAAATTGAAAAATTGAAAGAGAGATGGACCAGGACAAATAGAAAGTTGAGAAATAATCGGGAGGAATCAGTTCCAGGTTGACCTAGTAGTCAGAAACAGAGCCGCGACATGAGGCATGATGGGCAATTTGACAAATCGGAGTGATTGTTAAGATGTGCCGGAGATAACTGCTGTTGTCCTTCACTGTTCTCTCTCTCTGTCTCTCTCTCTCTCTCTGATGTGCACTTCTCAATATAATCTCCTTCGTTTATGTGGCAGGCCTTCGCTGGAGGTCTGTAATTTAGATTTCATCTAACGTGTTACGGCAGCTGGGAGGCTCTGAGCAGTCCCCAGACTCTACGCCTGATTGTGCTGCTGCAGCTCAGAGACTCAGCAGGGGAATGCTGGTAGGAGAAAAGAGAGCAAGCGAAAAAGCACACAGAAATGGATAACAAATGCAGAGGAAGTACTTTGCATACAGAGGAAATGGATTCAGCAAGGCTGATGTAATATGAAGTAGAAGGCAGTGCAAATGCCAATAATAAGATGCAGCTTTCTAGTGGAGGGAGAAGAACAGACTAGGAGATAAGGGTAGATTCAAAAAGTAGTGTCTTTAGTTCAAGAGCCAGTCTATTGAATAATTTACAACACAAACTGTTCTTGGACTGCTGCCCTCATTCGCTCAGATCTATTACCATGCTCGGCTCCGTCTCCCCAGCTCGAAAAGCAGTGCCCCTGCATAATCCTGACCTTACGTTCGGAAGCAGGGTCTCTGATTCACATCAGCACATCTGTCCAATCTGTTTCGAGCCAGACACTTTTATAAGTGTGAATTCGTGCCATTCTCTCTATGCATGCTGCAGGCTTTGAAACAGGCAGAGCGAGAAGAAGTGACAGATTAATAAAACCAGCAAAGCAGGTCTCCCGAAAAAAACACCGCCACGCCGTCTCTATCTGAGGAGGCTGATATCACATGCAGCCACTCATCTCCTGCTGACATAATTCCCTCTGCGTCCCTCACTCACAATCCAGCAAGATGAGCTTGACGCAAATGCAGAAGCACAAAAATGCGATACAAAGAGACAGAAGAGGAAAGAGAGAGAAGTAGTGAGGGTAAGTTATACTGAAAATAGTGGAAAAAACAAGCAAACAAACAAACAAAGCAACAAACCAAGGAAAAAAATTAAAACACGAGTGGACACAAATCCAGGCTCACAGCTGTTAAATGCACTTAAAGGGATAATTCATTAAAGTGTAATGCAATTCAATTCAAATGGAACTGATCAGACAAGAAGTGTGTAGTGCCAGACCTCTGCTTCTTTACATTTGCACTTGTATGGGGCCTATGCGGCTGAGATAGCTTACAAGTAATGGAACACTATCTCACAGCAAATCTTTCCCATAAATACATGGAACTGTATCATCGCCACATAACTTCCTTCCTTACGGCTCCTGAAGCATTCCCAAAGCCCTATTGTCAGGAGATTGCGATTTCTAATCTCGAAGATGCCACAGCAATCCGTCGCTATCGGGAGACTAAGAGAGCAAAACTTGCCGTGCTCTCTGGGTGCAAGGGATGGCATTACTCTCTCTCCCCTGTCAATCAGAGTGATGCTAGCCAATCGTGGGTGTCTGTAAGCTCAAGTATACGGAAGAGGGCAGATAGTGCTTTCCTCTCTGTCTGTTCAGCTACGCTCCGATTCATCAAGAGCAGCAGTTTTAAAAGATGAGATGCCTGGCTTTCGAATGTCTCGGAGGAATTAGTCCTCACTCTCACTAGCTACTGAGAAGGGAAGAACTAGCTAGTGGCTGGGAATTGGCAATAACTAATAACCTCATTGCCATAGCAATGAAACCAAACCATTCTGTTTCCTAAACTACATGAGGATGTCTTAAGTACGTAGGAACTATATGCAGATTTTGGGTGAGACAGACTTTCCAATACTTAGCTACATTAGCCTTATAGAACCACTGCAAGAGTAAAGACGCAGATGCTGGACACTAAACACGGACTGGCTGACTAACCACATATGTGGCAAGCTTACATATGGTTACCGTAAAACCTTGTATATATGCACACCCAGTTTCTACTGTGACAGGCATGACTGTGCTGTGCAAGTGGCATTTTTTTTTAAAATCACTTTCTAATTCTTCTTACCATTAAAATTATATTTGTAACATGTTACATTATACAGCACATACTGCCATTTGGCACTATTTCTGGCCAAGATTTTTCAGCGTCGTCCCTGATAAATATAGTTAACCAATGTTAACTATATACTTGTCTAATGTTAGCTAAGTCAAAAATACACTGATAGATTTTTTTCCCATTATTGAAGTCAAAACACGTTCCATATTCCTTGAGAGAAAGTGTCGTGTCAATGCATCGATCAACTCTTTGGGGAAAAGCTAGAAACAGGAAAATTTACTTATGTAGTTTTCTTGTGCGCAAAGGTAAATCAAGATATGATTAAAATGTTTGATGTAAAATTCAAACTAACACATGTCTGCGTATACAAACTTTTCGAGAAATATCTTCTGGGATTTTTTTCTTAAAAGATGAGTCATTATTTGGTTATCTGCCGCACCTGAAGCAGCCCATCAAGGGCCACAAGGCTTAAACATTTAAAGAAATCTAAGGGAAGAGCTATCCCATACTAACTTCCTTTATCTGTTTGTTTAATTCTTGCTCATTTCCTGACCAATAATTTGTTGCTTAGACCATTAAAAGCTTAATATTTTGGCCTTTTTGTTTTGCCCAGGAGTGTAGCAGCGTACCCTGATGCTAAAATGTCAAAATACTGTTGACAAAACTAATGACAGCTGCTGTTGTCCTTCAACTCATCAGTGCTGCTGCTCATCAAAAACATGACAGAACAGACAGATATGGAAGTTGTACATACTCCAGTTTGGTAATGAACAGGTTAAAGAACTGACTGCGAGCAACTAAAATTAACTGCTTTGAAATATTCCAGACAGTTTTGGGCGTCAAAATAATAAATGACACCTCCATATTCATTGAACTGTTTCAGCTTCGCTTCTCACAGCCGGTTTTAAATCCGTATGTAGCAATTTCACACCTGTGCTGCGGAATAATTAGCACAGCATTGCATTATTTCCAGATAAGATGGACACGCGATATCTGGAGGCAATTCACCACCAATCACAAACATTTTTCTGTGTTACACGTCTGAGGAAATTAAAAAAAAAAGCAATAAGGATAACAGCAAAGCCCAAAGCAGTCAATCTTACACAGGCTCATTTAGCAAGTTTACAATCCCTGTTGTTGCCACTGGGGTAATCGAGGAATCAATTTCGGAGTGAGTTGGACGCTTATGTCGGGCCCTGATAATGAATAGATCATTAATTACAGTGTGAACGGAAAATAGGACCAAATGCTCGCCAAATGGGTGACGGCTATATAGGATGGATGTGGGAGACGAGAGCTCATTGAACAAGGGTCCACGTGGTTCAACCCCCTGAAGACATTTTTCATCGAGATCTGCAGTGCAATAAACAATTACACTAGTGATAGAACGCATTGCCGCTGCCACCTGTTGCTTTTTGCTCGCCTTGTAGTTTCTCCGGACTCATTAAAGTCCAATTAAATAGCAATTAAATGCTTCGGTGAATGTCTGGATGTGGATGGTAAGAAGCAAGGGATCACACAGTATGGGAGAGGTGGCGTAGCCAAGATGATGAGAACACAAATGCAGAATGTGCACTGCAAATACTCAGACTAGCCCACTATCAATTTCTGCAGCTTGCATAAGTATTCATCCCTTTTCCACACTTTGTAGTGTTACAAACTGGAACTTAAATGGACTTTCGATCATATATCGCGAATCTACACAAAATAGCCCATAATATTGTATGGAAGTGAGGAGAAAAAGCAATAAAATTACTTACTAATAAGTAATTTATAAGTAATAAGTAATATATAAGTTATATATTTAGTTGGAATGGGGTCTGAAGTCCATCTGCATGTAATTAAAGTCACGTGATCCCAATACGCCTGTTCCTGGAAGATCCCAGAGTCTGTTGGAGAACACACCTAAACAAACAAAATGATGAAAACCAAGGACGCAAAAGTTAGATCAAGGGGATGAATATTTATGTAAAGCACTGTATGTGCCTTCTAATGTGATGAAAAAATATGATCGCAGACGCACAATAAGCAGCGTGATGGGTTACACAATGTTTTGACTTAGATTTCGCAGATGAATGCTTTCTTCATTCCACTGAGAGTAATCCTGCTGACTGGATATTCTGAAGTTGCGATCATCAATTTGAGCTGGCCATTATTTTCCAACTTTAGTGCTCTAACAGTCTTATAAAATGGAATATACGTTCGTAATAATATTGAAGCAACTATCCCATTGGAAAAACTACGGAAATGGCCTCATAAAAATACGCAGTGCCTAATGGGGTATTTGGACACGTAGCTGTTTAAATTTGGCTTCATGGCAGATCTAAAAACATTTGTTCTGATCTTCGAGAAACTGCCTTGAACTGTGTCCAAATGATGCCCTCTTGAAAATAGTGCATTTCCCCCCTTAGAGCTGCTCTAAGAATATCACAAAACTCAAGCAGACAAAGACAGAGAGAGAGAGAGAGAGAGAGAGAGAGAGAGGGAAAGAAGTAGTTTACATAACATGCTGAGGTTTCCAATTTAGTCGTCAAAGATCCCCAGTCAATCCACATTTCTGCAAATGGTTTGCTTTTTCCTAACTCCCAGCATACCTGAG
This sequence comes from Pangasius macronema, assembly GCA_037577455.1. Taxonomy (NCBI): domain Eukaryota; kingdom Metazoa; phylum Chordata; class Actinopteri; order Siluriformes; family Pangasiidae; genus Pangasius; species Pangasius macronema. The sequence goes on along the minus strand of CM074953.1, from coordinate 12,331,898 downwards.
TCAGGTAATGATGACTGTAAATTTGGACTCGCTGCTTGGTGGTGGTCCTTAAGGACGGCATTGAGGACATGAGAAAATATACGACGTGTTCTGATTCAGCACAAATGAAGGCGTTAGGGTGTGACTGCACATCTGTCCATGCGGGTACAGGTGTGTAAACTCCATAATGACTGTAACTGTACTACCTACAGTATCGCTAGTTAACCTAGAAGGCAGTCACTAGTCATCCAGCACTAACTAAACTCCTCAGCTTAGTTAGATGTAGCCTCAATTACAGCATCAACACTCTCTACTGAAAAGCAAAAGAGTTGTCAGTATAGGGCTGTATGACATAGTGGGAAAAATTGTTTATTTGCAAATAGCTAAACCTGTTAAAACACACCACAACTAATATTAGTGGTGAGTAGTAGTTGTAGTAGTAGTTGAGTGTAGCCAGGTTAGCTAACTAACAGTAGGTTAGCTTACTAGCATGTATTTGGCACAGGAAGGCTTTGATTGGATGTCAGAATCAGTCATGATTTGTTTAACGACTGCCAAACCTGTCAAAACACACCATAACTAATATTAGTGTTGAGTAGTAGTTAGGTTAGCTAGCCAGGTTAGCTAACTAGCAGTAGGTTAGCTTACTAACATGTATTTGGCACAGGAAGTCTTTGATTGGTGTTAGAATCAGTCATGATTTATTTAACAACAGCCAAACCTGTCAAAACACACCATAACTAATATTAGTGTTAGATTAGTGGTTATGTTTGCTAAATGACTAGCTAACTGCTAGTAAACTAACATGCACTTTTCTCAGATAGACAGAATTTCAATATCAGAGTCTTGTGCTGTCCATAACAATCAGAACTGTTTTGCTCATTACTAACACAAGCCAGGTTAGCCAGCTTAGCTTGCTTGTCTGGGTGTAAATCTTTCCGTGTAGTATGTCATCCTTAATAATCTGCATATCAGGCGAGATGACTTGAAGCTGCTGCATTTCAGATAAGACCAGCTTCAATCTGTTGAGTGTATTTCATGAGCTCATACTGAAGTTTAATGCAGTTGTCTAAGTTTGCCCAATTACAAATCTAAAAGGACGTAATTTAAATGTGCCATTTTTCTTTATTTCAGGGGTACTTTCTAGCCTTCTGGTTACTGTGATTATTATTCTGACCAGGCAACACCCTGCAGCTTTTAGAGTGCAATAAGGGAGGCACTGTGGCCTGTACAGTCCAATGGAGCTTAGCTAAAGACTGGCAGTCTTCATCAGAGGCTCCTCGACTAATAAAGTTTTATGTGCACTGATGCATCTTTTAAAACATTTGTCATTAAAGCCAGCCAAATCCTTGAGGTAATATTCCTCGATCCTACATCTCATCATTGCTTGAGGCGAGAACCAAATCTGTCAGAGAGTAAAATGCCAAATATTGCCTGTCTGGTCACGCACTATTCCCTCAACTGCTTCGTTACGACTTTGAGGAAGCAAGGTTGGCTTTCAGTCAAAATGAGCAAAACAGCTCCAGAGTAAGTATATAAAGAGCTAGGGCTTGTAACTCAAAACATACAGACAGGTAAGAACGGGTATGCAGGGGGGAATGTGAGGAATGAAAAATTAGAGATAATATACATGCATAGATCCTTATAAGAAGGAAAAAAACGAAACAAAGGAAATGTCTGTGCAAGTAGGCAGAGGATACGATGCACAACTTTACGCTTTAATTCTCTCTCTCACTCTCTCTGCTGTAATTACATGCTGCCTGTGTGTCCTCTGATCCCATTTAAGGTCTCGTGTGCTTGTATGTGAGCTTTCTCTATCTGAATACTGATGAGAAGGTAGGTGGTGCCCAGAGCACAGGCATCCCATAAATCATAGCTGGGATGGTGACGTGTGTAGAGGAGTGTTGTTAAATTAAGCATGTACATGACAGTGTTCAGATCACTCCACTATGAAATGGGCTGCAGCTCTCGACAGTGTACATCAAGATTATTTCTCAGGAAGCCTGGATTTGCGCTTTGCTTTACTGTGTATTATGAAAACTGGGAGTGCTTCTATGCTGTATACACACACTAAGGTAAGTTTGTGTGTCCTGCACAAAGCCAGAGCCCTTCTTCGTGAGCAAGTGTGTGAGCTAGTGTGAGCAAGGCACTGAGGCAGGACCGTGCACAAGATGGAGTGAGCTCGTCCTGATAGTTTTTCTTTATGCCTCAACACTGACACTTCACAAAGAGAGAGAGAATCTCATTAATTGATTCACACATATAAGCCCTTTTCTTGGAACTGTTCCATGCTGTTCCACAGAGTAAAGCCCCAAATCAACATCAGTTGGGTTTCATCAATAAAAACTGGAAATAAGATTTGGTTGTGGGCTTCGGTATGGCATCCATTTGACACTATGGCAATTGCAACAAACTCCACCTCACAGTTACAAGGTTCCCGGTTTGATCCTGAGCACCAGATAGGTGGACTGGCAACCTTAGGATTGAATTACCCCTAGGATTGAATGTGTGTGTGTGTGTGTGTGTGTACATGGTGCCCTGTGATTGACTGGTATCCAGTTCAGGGGGTATTCCCACCTCTAGTCCAGTGTTCCCAGGATAAGACTCTGAATCCACAGTGACCCTGACCAGGATATTGCTCTTATTGAAGCTGAATGAATAAATACGTTGCGAAAATATAATGACTTTTATTTTCAGAGGCTACAAACTAAAATAAACAGGGTGACAACATAAAGGAAAGGAATAAAGTGTCTAAACAGGGCTATATTACTAATAATGAAGCTATGGGGAAAATACTGGCTAAACAAACTGGCAGGGTTAGAACTGACATGTCAGGAAGAACGAGGGTGTGAAAAACAACTGAGACGCGCTAGAAATCTGCTCAGAGGATATGAAAGAAATTGGAGGCTGTTATAAAGGAAAAATGGTGTTATTAGAGGATATTTAGATCACATTCGGGGTCATTCATTTCAACCATTTCAACATCTGTGAACCTGACACTGGATGTCTTGTTGCTATAAATCAGAAATGCTTTTCCCACCCAAAATTTGTCCCAGGAGAACACACTTGACTACAGGTTCTCATGTTTGTACTTATTTTACTGGGTGAATTAAGAAAGTCCCACATCTGATTGCTTAATGGTTTGGTTCTTAAACTGGTAGAACTGTGGGCTTGTTCATTAAAAGGTTTGTTGGTTCCATGATCAAGCACAGCGTTGGTAGAAAGAGGGTTTGTCCATATCCCCACACACTCCACACACACAGGATCTGCAGCCATGCTCTGCGTGTGAATCATAAATCATGCCTGATGTGGAGCAAAATGTGTTTCTCTCAAGCTCTTTCTGTGTACTTCTGTACTCCCTGTGTGCACTGCTTTTACAGCTTACACAAAGCCTGGTCCATATAAACACATAACCTTTACCAGTAATGTTACACTGAGTGTTATACACAAGCACTTTATGAGCCGTACAAACACATTCGTCGATAAGTCATTAATGAATTCTTTACACATCTGTCCTGAGACACCTGTTCGGAAGACACACACTTCTGGAAGATAGGTCTCTCTTGGCTGACTCACTCCCTAATACCATCCGAGGCTGTAAGAGCAGCACTCTAATGTGAGCCACATTGGTAAGGTGGTAAAAACAGACATAAATCAAATCAACAGATAATGGAATCCAATATGGCTTTACCTTCAGCGGAACAAAATGCTGAGGTAATTCGACTCAGTCTGTCGTCGTACTGCAAAGCCCATTTCACAAGCTACAATGTGGAGACAGAGGGACATTCCTCCCCTTTCCCAAGTCCCCCCTCCCCCCTTCTCTCTGGAGATGCAATGTGACAGGCTTGCCTTAAAAATGGTTTTACTCCTTCTGTTGCTCTGTAGAACATGTAAAGGTGAGAGATCAGCGCTAGCACAAAATTGAACACAGTACCCAGTAATATACACACTGTGTAGTGACTATCGACTGAAACACAGCTAACTCTACCAACAGGATTCCTTTACCTGGCATCACTGATGCAGATGATAAACAAAACCTGCTAGAGTTCGTTTATAGCCTCTTTAGCTTCATACAGCACTCGAGCAATAAAACCCAGTGAGTCCCAGCTCACAGTTTTATTATGGGCTTAGTTCTGAAACTCATACAGCCTTAGCAGATGGAGGAAGGAAAGTTTTACAAAAAGAAAAACTAGAACTCTGGGAAATCTAGATTTTTCTTTACACCTTTAATTATGCTTGAAGAGTAATGCCTGTAATGCTGTGCCATACTTTATATGAATAATGGCAACTACAAGCTAGAAATGTTGATTACATGCTGATGGTTTTACCGAGGGTGCCAATAATTCTGGAGCTGATTGTACATGCATAGCAATATATTGTGTAAGGGATAAAACATAATTGGACATGCTGTTACATTATGGCAGCTATAAACACCTTCACTAGCCTCTCTTTTTTCTATTGCTTGATGTTAATAAGACAAAAATAAAACTGGCACTACTGTCAGAATTGCTTTCATAGAAAAATGAATCAACAACCTCTGACCAATCACAATCAAGAATTCAGCAGCATTGTGGCATAAATTACTGCATATATCAGCCACAGTTTTATCTAATGTTCAGTAGTTATAGACAACAGGTGTGTGTATGTTCTGTACACAGTCAGGTTGATGGTGGAGTGCACACAGCACACAGCACTGTGAATATAGAAAAATAAAGGAAACGGAGCACCTTGCTGTCAGAGATAAACATGTTACTGTTGTGCAAGTTAAAGTGTGTATTGCAGACTCTGATAAAGCAAGCACATGCTCACATTTGCATTAAGCCTCTGTGCCTGTGCTCTGCTTTGCGACCCACTCGCCATACTGAACTCTTATTCGGGAAGCAAATCTCCTGAAGGGGCACATCAATATTTGAACTGTTGTCTTTCTGGATGGATTTTTTACATCATCTGTCTACACTTTCACTGCCAGGAGTATCACAACCAAACCACAAACACACACGCGTACACACACACAGAAACCCAAAACACCTCGATAGTCAAATGAAGAGTAACCTTTAGTCTTTACACCAGTTATCCTTGCTTTTACATTATGTTAGCCTTGCACACACACAGGCATGTACACAGTATTGAAACTTGGAGAAATGGTTTCGTATACCTCCTTCTGCTTCAATCGCCTTGATTCCTTTCATCCTTGTTTACCCCCAGACAGACACACCAATGGCTCACACGCTCTTCTCAGGTCTGTAGGTCTGCTCAAGATCCGAGAACAATCTCACTTTTCTCAATTTTCTTTTTAAGAAATCAATGCTGTCAACTTGCATGGGCTGGGGTTATGTCTGTGCATGTTCTCCCCGTGGGTTTTCTCTGGTTCTCTGGTTTCCTCCCATCTCCCAAAACATGCTGATGTGAACTGGCAACTCTAAACTACCCCTAGGTGTGAATGTGTGAGCCTCCCCACATCACACCCAGTGCTTCTTGGATTGACTCCAGGTTGCACCATGACCCTGAGTGATTTTCCAGGGGATTTTGCACAACTTATACATAGCAGCTGTTTTTTTCTCATTGATTCAAAATGCAAGCCCTTTAATGACTGACTGAAACACAAACACATATATATATATAGGCTATAAAAGTAATCTACGTTTAAAATATAGTCAAGCTTAAACAAGTTTGATCTTTTCCACCAAAGAACATGCCAGATATCAAAGTAGAATATGTTAGAATATATTACTTTAGTTTTCAGCCAAATGATCTATGAAAAATTCCCATATTTGGTCAGAATTCCAGTTTCTCCATGGGATTCTCTTAGTAAAATAAACATTTATATTGACTGGCTGTGATGGATGATGACATCTATAAATAGTGACCCTCCCTTTGTTGAGTGACCAATTAAAATGCTTCACATTCAAAGACTTTTGTGAACTGGGGTTCATCAGGTTTCCTCGACTTGGTGGTCCAATATACAATATACAATATACAATATAATAGAATATACAATATATCATCTCTTCACATTAGAAACTACACACTATAACAGTTAGGCATATTAATAGAGAATGAAATGGAACACCAATCTCCTCTTAATCTCTGTAATCTCTGTGGACATTACATTTTACCACAACGTCACTGATTATTTTTGGACATTTTATCCATTCGAGTTCAAGTATTCAAGTATTTCCCACAACTAGCAAACAAGTCTTTAAAATTTCAGGTTTACCAAGACGCATGGGAATGCTGAAAATGTCGGCATTGCAGCCTGCAGGCCAGTGAGGGACAAACTACCGCGTGGTGCTCGATCATATGGAAAGGTCATGAGTCTAAACTCACTTCATATAGTGCGAGCACCACAGTGGAAAATAGGCAATAAAAACCCAGAGGAAGCTTATGGATTCACATTCTCCTCCCCGATGTGGTGCTTCAGAGATACAGAATAATCATTTTATACCTGTTACATACTCACCTGCTAATCTTTCTTTTATTCACAAGGAGCTATCTGCAAAGATTTATTTTTCAAATCCACGACATCGTTTTCATGGCACGTTTTAAAATAGCAAACAGAAAGGATGAATACACCGAGGGGCTCGGTTTCTATGGGGACACTGCGTGATACTGGGATGCCTATTGACTGAGATGTCAGAGCACAATTAGATTTTCATATCATAAATTGTATTTTAGGGAAGCTAAAACATACCATTAGGCTGAGACCTGAGGGGGACTGGGGAAAAACATGTAAGCCCATCCACTTCAAGCTCATATCTATTACGGCCATCTTTCTTTTAGTGTAATAATACTAGCCATCAATAAAGTTTATTTACTTATCATTCAGCTACGTCTATATATATAGTGTAGGAAAAAGGTGTGCGTGTGTGTGTGTGTGTGCGTGTGTGTGTGTGTGTGTGTGTGTGTGTGTGTGTGAGTGTGGGTGTTACTGAAAGTGTGAGTGTGAAAGACAAAGACAGGGAAAGGAAGAGTGGATGAAAGAGAGCATGTGGAAGAGCGTAAATTATTCAGACTGCATATTGATTCTGCTAGCATGTGCAGACACCCACATACCCACACCCACAGTCACGCGCATACACACACTCACGCACACACACACAAACACACACACACACACACACACAGCCACCCTGCTCTGAGAATAGAGGGTGTGTGCTGTATGTCTCCAGTGTGGGAGACTTTTTTAATATTTTACTAAGGGAAACTGAGTAGCTTTCCAGCCTCAGGCATAGTGTGTGTTCTCACAAACCGTACCAATGCTGCACAATGAATCATATTTGAATAGTGATCATGAGTTTTGGCTTCCACTGTTAATTCTTCATAACGGACACAATTTATATTAGCGGGACTCATAAAATTACAAATTATTTTTAATTCATTTTGATTGAATTAAATCACAAGCTCTCCCTTACAGCTTTCACTGTTTGGTGGCATGTGTTCTTGCATGACGATTTTATTTTTTATTTTTTTTAGTTTGGATAAATCTCAGAGATTTATCAATTTGACTGATGGCCATAAAATAGAATAAAATAACACAATAAAAGTGCAACCGTTTTTGTTTATTTACTGGCTGAATAGTTATGATAAATAATCATTATTTCAATATTGAGCAAAATAATTGCAATCAACATCATAGCCATTATCGTGTAGGCCTTTACCTCCCCCCAAACACACACACACACACACATGCACACACACACACACAACCCCCTTTTTACATAGAGATGGATGGTCACATGGTCATCATCAAACCATGGTGCAAAGTCACATTGCCAATATCTATAAGAGAAGCAGCTTTAAGACCGCAATTACACAAAATAGATGAAAAATATGTTCAGAGGCGTTCTCTCCACACACTCCTCTCACACAGGGTGGGATATGATGTCATTTCTATTCATATATTCCCTTTAAACCATGAATAAGATTCATGACTGATGCAGGACCATAAAAATGGGTAGAATTTAACCAGCAGTGGGATACATTTAGGAAAACAGACAAAGGAAAAAGCAAAGCGAACCAGAGGAGTGATATGATGCATTTCAGTCTGTGTGTACTGAACACTCGTGAGCTCCTTATCGCTGTAGTTCATCTGCTGGCCACCTGAGCAACACACACCAGCTGCAGGAGTGACAGCGAGACCCTTATGCTGGCAGAGACACAGGGTTTTTCCACTGCACATCCAAAAACAACTACTTGCCCAATTGAGAGCCAACAGAGCCTGGGGTTCAGCAGCTTCAATTCAATTCTGTTTTATTTGTATAGCACTTTTAACGATGGACATTGTCACAAAGCAGCTTTACAGAAATAAATGGATTCGCAAAAAATATATTGTAAATATGTGAATTTATCCCTAATATGTTTGCACCAAGAGAACACAAGCCCTATCAAAGCCTAGACTCAGCTGAAATGGCTACGCATTAACAACAGATTAACTGCTGCACCAAGTAGTATAGTTTTAGCATTGCTTTAAAACTTACAGCTAGCTTATCTTGCGTTGATATGGTGCGTTACTAAAATGCTGAATAATCGGAGTCGCTGTTTTATTGTAAAGAGCGGTCCGTTCGGATCTCTCCAGCTTGACGCAAAATATTACTGTAAGAAAGACAGATGCTAACTTCTTCCCTGTGTCGCAGTCATGGATGCAACATTTCCTGTTTATATGTCAGATCATGTTTCTGATTGGCTGGCGATGGTGACATACATGTGCAACAAAGCTTTGACTGACGTACATTTTACAATCTACCAGTTACGAGATACCTTAATGTGTCTGAGGTACAATCAAAATTCTAAACCACGCTAGCTTTACAATGAATACTGACTCGACACCCTGACTTATGCTGGTTCTGACTACTGACTCGACACCCTGATTTATGCTGGTTCTGACTACTGACTCGACACCCTGATTTATGCTGGTTCTGACTACTGACTCGACACTGACTTATGCTGGTTCTGACTACTGACTCGACACTGATTTTTGCTGGTTCTGACTACTGACTCGACACTGATTTATGCTGGTTCATCAACAAATCTGATGAAAAGAAAATCACACTGTACACACCGCTGTTACGACCGCACTGAATATGACCAGACACTGAACAACATATTCCTCATTGTGCTGTTTGCCATAAAAACGTTGTTTATGCTGGTACATTTTTGAGAAATGAAAAGAAAAAGTAAAATGTGTGTTCGCCTGCATACGTGCCATCATGTCAGAGAGAGAGGGGGAGAGCGAGAAAGAGAGCGAAGCACCAGTGTGGTAATGAGAAGTGTCAGATTGCTGTAGCTCGT
>CM074953.1:12298640-12322531 GCA_037577455.1 Pangasius macronema | reverse complement strand
AACATTTCCTGTTTATATGTCAGATCATGTTTCTGATTGGCTGGCGATGGTGACATACATGTGCAACAAAGCTTTGATTGACGTACATTTTACAATCTACCAGTTATGAGATACCTTAATGTGTCTGAGGTACAACCAAAATTCTAAACCACGCTAGTTTTACAATGAATACTGACTCGACACCCTGACTTATGCTGGTTCTGACTACTGACTCGACACCCTGACTTATGCTGGTTCATCAACAAATCTGATGAAAAGAAAACCACACTGTACGCACCGCTGTTACGACCGCACTGAATATGACCAGACACTGAACAACATATTCCTCATTGTGCTGTTTGCCATAAAACGTTGTTTATGCTGGTACATTTTTGAGAAATGAAAAGAAAAAGTAAATGTGTGTTCACCTGCATACGTGCCATCATGTCAGAGAGAGAGAGGGGGAGAGCGAGAAAGAGAGCGAAGCACCAGTGTGGTAATGAGAAGTGTCAGATTGCTGTAGCTCGTTATCACATTACAGTGATTACACTGCATGATTAATATGGTTCGTCTGCTTCCATTTGCAGTGCAGCCATGCCATGCATTTACATGCCCGATGCATACTGAATCTCAAACACACACTCGCTCGCTCGCTCGCACTCGTCCACGCATATTTCTGCACACTGAGTGTGCGTGAGTGCTTCAGCGCTGTGGGCAAATTCCTGACCTTTGCCATGGACACAGTGGAGAGGTGCAGATGTTCTTTGTCTTATCTAAACGCTAGCTATTTTAAGCACATTTTAAGCAACAAACACAAAACTTTCTACTTGCTAATGCTCCATCAGGAGGAGACAGGAGGCTCTGGAGACTAAGCGGCTATTCGCTGACAAATTGCTAATAAAATGGTACTACCCCCAGGAAAACTTCAGCATTGGGTTGATTGCTCAGCTCAGATGATGCACAGCAGACCAAAATAACTACTCTTACGCTGCTGGAAGTGCACTGCCATGGTCCACATGACCACAACAGTGTCAAGAGCTGAAGGTGAGCTCTGCTGGAGAAGAGAATGGCCTGTGCTTTTAGTTTAACTCCTGTAAATTGCAGCCTTTGTTTGGTACACATGGTTTCAGTTCTGCTGAAAGGCCAACGCACGGAGCAAGAATAACATCCTGAATGCCATTTAGGAGCAAAAAAAATTGAGCGAGCATTTTGTGTTTTAAAATCTGTACTTGTTCCTGTGTCTGGTACCACACAGTAATTTGACACTGGCATTCACTGTTTCACTCGGGTACTACATACTCAAGTACACTGTATTTATTATATAGCACCGAGGGAAAGACTTAATACAACAACATGACAGGCTGCATTTTCTTTTGTCTTATTAACTTCAAGAGAGATGGAAAAAGAGGAGCTGTTGAGGGAGTGGCTGTTTATAGCTGCTATAACGTAAGTGATAACAGAAAGTAACTACCTATAAACGGTTAAAAGTATGACGTGTCTGAATATAAAATTATAAAAATGTAATAAGTGGTGTAAGTGTAATGCAACAACTTGGGATGCGCCTTTACTGTAAAAATAATCAACTCCGGGGTCGTAACTCTGCGATGTATTACGTCACTCCACAGCAAGCAGTCACTGACTATCTTCCTGTAACAGCATGCCTTACTCAAAGCCCTACGAAACGGTAAAAATAAACTCAACATTAATGTCTGTGTGTCGAGTTTCTTGGTAATCTTCTTCGGTCTCCCTCTCAATCTTAACATTTAGGGGATACTCATCTTCCTGCCTGTTCTCTCCCTCTTTTCATGTAACTCAAGCCAATCCTTGGCTTTTAGGGTCGCTGAACTCCCGGGGGATGTGAGATACACGCGCCGTCTCCATTCCCATCATCCCCTTCAGTATTGATCTGTAACACTACACCACACACATCACCTCCAGCCTTCGTCTACTACAGTGAGGACAAAACGTAGTCCCTGAATGATCATCTTAGTGTAGTGGAAGGATGAGTATCTGAAATGGGATCAATGCCTCTTCTTATGGGCTGTGTGAGCGTGCATCTAAGTAGATATGTGTATGTGTGTGTGTGTGTGTGTGTGTGTGTGTGTGTGTGTCAGGAAATGAGAGCACCAAAAGCGCATTTTTGGATATTTGGATAGAATCAGACAGATTTAATCAATATGAGAGGATAAAATGAGAAGATTAATTTTGCCCAGAAGTATGCATATGCAACCCACTCTACATTTCTGTCCTATATACTGTGTTCAGATTATTAGTTCACAGAAGCACAACTACACAATTGTACACCCACACACAGCTGCACAGTAAACACACGACTGAGTTCCTCAGAGGAACTGTAATTAAACGATTAGATCCACATGATCAGTCTGGAGACAGCTTTTAATTGAAAAGATAAAAAGGACACTACGAGTGTCAACATATACACCCAACGACACACATGGACACACATATGTGAAGATCCTGTAAATGAATTTGTATGTACGAACGCTGTGTGTGAAATTTTAGTACAGGTGATAACACTACTGATACTCACACCCAATGGAGTAATGTCTTAACTTTAACTGGAAGACTGGTGCTGTGCTTATACTATTCATATACTAAAGGCTGCACTTTTCAGGGGTTTTTTTGTCACCAGAATTCACAGCCCTCAACCTGGATCAACATTAAATTTCTCGAAAAAACAACCACAGCACAATTACATTTAAAGCATGCAAAAACCAAGATTCATTTTCATATGGGGTGCCAAAATTTAATTAAATTTAAGATATCATCATCAAGCCCTTTCGACAGTTGCAGCCATTATAAGCTGGTTGATTAAACACATATTCGTCGGCTGATTTGTTTCCTTGGTTTTTGAGAAAGGTTGAATTGTCATCACAGTAGTGGGTGGTTGTGGTATACAATAATGCAGCTGCCTTTAATATCGTCATGGTAACCATCACATCATCACATACGTTGTATGTGTAACGTTTTTGCCTATTTTAAAAAAAAAGCACTATTATTGCTTTTCTGTCTATTATTGCCTTCTTGTCTTTTTCCCCTCATCATCATCACCATCATCATCTTCATCTCGCCTCTCCCGGGACCCATATACCCCCCGCCTCATTTTCTGTCCCTACCCCCTTCTCTCATCTTCTCTTTTGCCTCTCTTTCCCTCCCCTCTCCATCCATCCAGCTATGAGTCGATAATGGTTTATATGGATGGTTATCAGATAGCCTGAGCCACTCTCACCATACGCTAGTGAAAAAAAAAAAAAAATTTGAGACCACTCTGTGTGTGTGTGTGTGTGTGTGTAGTCATATTGACCTTATCCAAGGACATGAGCTAAGTGATCTCATGATGATAACTGAGGAAAGTCGATACCAAATTAAACTCTGAATTGGCTCCCACTCGAGGAGCCTAAATGCATGTTTATGCCTTTTGTTAGAGCACTATGCTGGTGTTATTGATATTAACACTCACTTCTTTACAAATGTTCAGGTTCATCGTCTATAAAACAGGACTGTAAAATGTTTCTTATGACCAGAACTATCATGAGACGGCGTCTAATCACAGCCCCTAGAATAGGTTTATTCTACTAAATTTGTGAACAGTGACCTTTTAATACTTACCCATCAGTAATTAGTACACGGCTGTAAATAAGACAATTGGAAATAGTTTCGTTTCATAATGGTGCTTGACAATATCACTTTTAAACAGTGCCATAGTCTCTGAACAGATATGATGTCTGTTTTGAACTTAACTCCAAAAAGAATAAACATCTCTGACCATTCAACTTAAAAAAAAAAAAAAAAAAAAAAAAAGAAAGAAAAATCTGTGAAAACTCTCCCCTTTTTGACATAAAGTCTCTAGCCATGTAGCTAGTCTCTGGTCTGATGAGCTGCCTTCAGCTAATGTATGTTTGGAGCAACTACTCAGAAGCTGTGATGGCTCATGGCTTGAAAACTAGAGTCAATATGGAATTATTTTTTGTCGTATACGTCTCTGAGAACGGCTACAGTATTTTTTTCCCAAGTACTCGGTTCAGTCCACTGAAACACTTTGCTCGGGCGTGCCAGACGGTCCAGTATTAGGGACGAGATCTCTCTGAACATTTCCGTCTTTCTCGCTCTAAATATATCTCAATTCTAGATTTTATGTACATCAGCCTCACCCTCAAGTGTCTCTTTAATGCTAAGGTGCAGCTTCTAATGTTAAAAAAATGTTCAACACTGGTTATAATTAAATCATTTTAAAGATATGTTTAAAAAAAACTGACATTTACTATCATCTCATATGATAGATCTGGCAACACAGAAGTAAAGTTCGAAGACAAATATAAAAAGACACGGTTTTTATATATAATTGGGGTGGGGGGTCTACCTTGAAACTCACAAGGCACACAGAGTTTCAACAGCGGTGGGGTCTGTTTATGTTTCTTTGCAATTGCAGTTCAACTCACATGTAGCTGAGGGCTCTGAAAATGACAAACTGCTAGCTTAAAGCTGATGTGTGACTGTTCATCTTTGTCGTTATTCTATTAAAAAAAAAAAAAAAAAAAAAAAAAACCTTCTGAAAATGTCCAGTGTGGCTAATATTATGCTAAAATACTGAGAAAATGAGAAAATGTTTCTGAACTACACAAACACAACACATCTCCTTTCACCCACAGTACAACTCTACTACTACTACCACACACACACACACACACACACACACACACACACACACACACACACACACACACACACAGCAGAGCTGCCTGAGGATGTACATAAAGGCTGACTTACAGCTGTGTGTATACAAAAGAAAGAGGTAGAAGAGCTTGATTTTTGGGGTCAGTAACTGCAAGTAATTATTCTTTTTGTGTGTGTGAGCGTGTACGTGCGTGTGTGTGCCTGTATCTCGGGGGGGATCCAGTGCACCCAGTAGTCAGCGTTTATTTGCTGAGGAGAAATCTGAATGCTATGCAGCTGATCAAAGACTTTGCATTCACATCACAAGCTATGTGTGATCACAAGGGAGTCAAAGAAACAGACATAAAATTATAAATCACTGTATTGTGTTGTCTTACCTTGGTCTGGCTTCAGGGTCCATCTGCAAATCAGGGAAATAAAGAAGGGAAAATGAGACAGAATAGAGCAGAAGCAATGAAGCAGATGTGCCTTTATACTACATCTCCATCATTACAACTACTATAAATCACCTGGCACTATTATCACTAGATAAGAGGATGATTAAACAAGCTGGCTCTGTCTCCGCACAAGAGCAGGCTTATTTCTTGACTAGCCATGGATGGATATGCTATTTTCGTCTAGGCTCATTAGCCTGGGGCTACAATTGTGGGCTTTCACTCTGATTAAAAACGCTCGCTTGTAGCTGCATTTTAAAGCCACACACAAACATGGCTAACTAGCCCGAGAGCAAACTAGAATCAAAGTCATCTGAAGTCAATCGGGTGGCTGTAATTTTAGTTTTATCACCACAATTCCCTTCAGTGTGTCAAGTCAACTGAGTGTGAGAAACTGAGAAGAGGAGAAAATAAAGAGGTGACAGAGAAGCATCAGAGATGGACAGAGGGAAAGAGAGAGGAAAGACAGACAAATGGAAAGAGAAACTTCTTCAGCTTTAATTAGGGACTGGACAGTGTAATGAAAAACAGATAAGAGCACAGCGAATGTCCGTGCATTAGCGCCTGTGCTTCAGCTCAGCAGGCCATTTTCATTAAGAAGCAGAATGAGAGAACTCTCTGGGCTGGAAAAAAGACTATATCATTTGAAACAGGATAATTGGAAGGAGTGTGTAAAAGAAATGAAGAGTGAGGAGACAAGCTTTGTGAAAGAAGCGTTGAGAGGGACTTTGCCTTGTTGAGAGTGAGACATTGAGACAGAGCATCTCATTAGCTGCTGGGCTCTGCTTACCAGCTAGTGCTACTCTAAAGCCCTTTGAACTTTGACCTCCTTATTGACCTGAAGAGATGTGGAGTCATCTAATAACTGGTTAATGTCTGGCTACAGCCAGTTTCCACTTGAAAACCTTGAAAACCAATTTAAGGGATGTATTACAGCCCTGACACACCAAGCCAACATTAAACACCATCTGATGGCTGTGCTCCATTGACTCATGGTTGTGTCACATCTTCTGCAAAAACATGTGATTGAACCACTTGTCAGTCATCATGCACTGACCTTCTGTGCCTGCAAGAAGGGAAATAACTCGCCACACCAGGAGGTGGCAGCAGTCTGTATTTGTATATTAAAAAACAAACAAACAAACAAATAGCCCCAGGTGACTTAGTATCACGTAAAAAAGATTTTATGACTGCATACTTATATACTGAATATTATTTACATTTACATTTATGGCATTTGGCAGACGCCCTTATCCAGAGCAACTTACATTTTTATCTTATTTATACAACTGAGCAGTTGAGAGTTAAGGGCCTTGCTCAAGGGCCCAGCAGTGGCAGCNCGATCAGTAGCCCAATGTCCTAACCACTGAGCTACCACTGCCAATGAGCTACCACTACCACTGAGCTACCACTACCACTGAGCTACCACTACCAATGGGAATTACTGCAGTGCCCTGCATGTGTATTCACCCCTTGAACTTTTCCAATTATTTCAGTGTTGTGACCCGGACAAGAAATGGACTGAATTGGGATTTTATGTCACAAACCTATACAAAATAGCCTATAATATGGAAGTTGGGGAAAAAAATCAATATATCTATTTTGCCCAAGTCTTAACAAATGAAAAACATACAAGTTAATAAAGGTAAACATAGGTATTTACACCATTTGTTGTGAAACTCATTAGTTGTCCAACCAGTTACCATCAAAAGACTCATAACTGCAGTAAAAGTGTCGCACCGAGAGTTATATTTATGTCGACGAGGACCTTCCAGATCCTCAAACAATCTCTTGTACACCTTATTCCAAGAGACCAGTGCTAAAAAAAAATAAACTGAACAATTTAGCCTTGGCATAAAGCACTGTGTTTGGCATAAGCTCAACACCGCTAATCATTCTGACAGCACCATCCCCATGGTGGAGGTGGTGTCATGTTTTCATCAGCAGAGACTGGGAAACTGGTCAGGGTTGGCACGAGATACAGGCCAGTCCTCTGTTACACCGGGGCAGAGTTTCAAGTTCCAACAGGACAATGACCCTAAACAGACTGCCAAAACTACCCTGGAGTGGTTTTGCACCAATAACCAATGGTTTCCGGTGTTCACCAACAGTTTCTGTCCAATCTGCAAGCTTGAGCCATTTTGCCTAGAAGAATGGGCAGAGATTTCAGGATCAAGATGTGCAAAGCTGAAAGAAAATATCCCAGAAGACCTGCAGCTGTATTTGCAGCCACAGGTGGTTCTACCAAGGATTGACCCAGAGGGTGAATACATATGCAAGCAACAAATCATTAACCTTAATTAACCTTTGTGTCACAACAGAAATATTTTACAGCTTCAAATTTAAGACATGTGTGTAAATCATATAGCTAAAGTCTCAGTTAAGCACACTTCAGTTCCAGGTTGTACGTAAAGTTATCCACCATATCAACCTTCCCCCACTTATGAATACGTTCCATGACATATGACATCCAGGACATGATGTGACTCTTTTGACAAACTATTTAGGGCTATTGCATACAGTTGGGACTGACAAACCAGCCTAGATACCACTTTACTCCACAGTGAAACTGCTTAAATTCTTAGCTTGGACTTGAAATGCTCTGCTCGCTATCTACAGTGTATGAGCAGATGTTCAGCGGGAAAAAAAAACTTTGTGTCCTTTTGAGAGCGTTTGCTTGCGTTGCACAAATTAATTTCTCCCCTACTGCACTGATTCTTTGAACAGGAAATCAAAAGTCTTTCTCCCACTGGCCACGCTGATTCAACATAGTCAATCGCCACCCATGGAGTACACAGTAAAAAATCTACAGTCGATGGTTGATTGTTGTTGCGTCAGGGCGTGAGAACGGAAGAATGAATAACTCTGTCTGAGGATGGGGGGAAGGCAGGGTCTTTGTTTGGGGAATGAAAGAGGAAAGACTGTGAACCTGGTCAGACCAGGTATTAGCATCGGGCTCAGATGATCGGATCACTTAAACCACTTGATCAGGGATACACGCTATACTGTAATTACGCCTGAGGTCTGAATACTGATTACGCTTTCGGTATTGACTTCTCACTACAGGCGCAGAACTCAACTCTGAATACAGCCCTGAAAATGGCATTGTGTCCTGACACGTTTTCTGAAAATCTTTTCTTTGTGATTGGCTGTCTAGGCAATTTTTGTTCATGAAATCCGTTCACAAGTCGTCACTGGAGATACACACGAGACCAACTGNATACTGATTACGCTTTCGGTATTGACTTCTCACTACAGGCGCAGAACTCAACTCTGAATACAGCCCTGAAAATGGCAATGTGTCCTGACACGTTTTCACCAGCTACTCTTACTTACAAAATCATCACCCAAAAATAAAAGCATACAAATAAGTATTTATATACAAGGAGTGTGTTACTTGGTAAACAGATTTTTTTTTATTTTGAATGCATTATAATGTTAGAGAGCTTATAATTTTATACTATGACAAACTGCAGAAACCTTAGCAGTAGTGTTACTGTGTCACTTTCTTAATTAAAGAAAATCCTGACACGATATCATCCTTTTCTCATAAAATCGAACGTTTGTTTTTACACTGATTGGCTGTCTAGGCAATTTTTGTTCATGAAATCCGTTCACAAGTCGTCACTGGAGATACACACGAGACCAACTGCGATGATTTCAGCCAGCATTAAACATGACGTCTGTGAGACGTTTTCACTTTTTCTAAGCGTAATTTCATAATGTGAAAATGTGAAACAGTTGTGCTCATATTAGACTCGTTCTGATTTGTATCTAATCAGTGTAGAGAAATGAAGGTTAGCTCTGGCCCCGATGTTAAAGCAAACACTTCGCTAGAAATTAGCGCTGCTTTCTTTCTGCCGCTCTGTTGATTCCCTCGCAGATTTGTAGATTACACTTCAAACTAAAGACCGGTGAAGTGAGTGTGTGTTATGGCTGACTCTGCATAATCACAATTATTCTTGGCTTTCTATACATTTATGCTGGGAAAGAATCCATGATGAGACTGTAGCGCAAAAAGTTTAAAGGATAAACACGGTTGAGACACATTGTTAACAAGTCGGCATTAAGCTACGATTTTAGGTAGAATGTCAGCTGAATTACATAAAAACACCGACGCACATTAGGATTCGTGCAGGCTGGGATACGTGGCTTTTGCATCATTTATGGCGGGAGAAAAACCTTTTTATATTTTTCGAGTTCTAAATTAAACAACACTTTTTATTTTTTAAGAGCTAATGCAAAGTATACATTAAAATGTGCTGGTTTTATTGCATGCTTGACGTGATAATAGTTCATAGTCTGTAAACTGCTAAGACATATGTTGGTAGCTTGACTAAATGCACTGTGTTTTTTTTGTTTTAACACAACATTGTTTGGTAACATTGCACAACTTAGAAAAGCAAGTGGATTTTTTCATTCCAGACGTCTCGATGGTAAATAAAACAACTAGGTCCGATCATCCGATTACGTTTTACGTCGTGTATAGCTACTGTTGTTGTTTTTTTTTTTAAACAACACAATGCAATGGTTGCAAATTAGCCATATCACTTATGATATAAATATTCCCTAATGACCATTTAGCTCTGTACTTCAAAAAGTGTGATTAGTCTGCACACCAGCAAGGGCATCTCTCAGTGATTTTGATGGTATAAATACTTAAGTGGTACTTCTTTGGTCATATGTTTAAAATCTAAATGAGACCCTGAATGTTTTAATGAGGCGTAATATATATTTTATTTTCAGCTCAGTATCTAGACTAATATAAGGCTGAAAATGGAGCTGTGTGTGTCCGTGTCTTCCTCAGTGTGTCTGAGAATTAGTATATGTCTCTTATTAGTCTCTTGGTTAGCTGTAAATTAATGTTAGCGTTAATTGGATCCCTCCCGCATTTTCCACCTTTCACCCATCAGTCAAAGCAGGACACACACACACACACACACACACACACACACACACACACACACACAGATGCCTTATTTAGCTCTCACTGCTGCTACTGGACGATTGTTCCCTCACCATGTGGTGACCAATGAGCTGAAGGGATGATGATCCTGTAAACAATACAAGCCTGTGTATATGCCACTCACAAGGTAGAGTGACTGTGTTTACGTGTGTAAACAAGTGAGAATAAGTTTGTGTCTGTGTTCATTTGCGTAAGTGTGTGCATGACCTTGATATGTGCACTCGTTATAACTGTAGCTTCATGTCAGACTCAGCACTGGCATTGTAGGTCTCCTTGCTATTGGACGGATGTGGTGATAGGAAGTGTATATGCAGATACTCGCACACACCATATAGGAGGTCCCTTCCGAACTGGGTGTGTGTCCTGAATGCTTACACCACTGCCCTTCATAAGCCTCCCTAGATTTGCTGAGAGCTTCCTTCCTCCCCGTCTCTTTCTTCCAGTGGCCCTGAGAAACCGCACAACCAGTCGTAATAGCCTCATACATCTGAAGACCTTCAAAACACCCCCCTCCTTCCAGCGCTCCAACCTCATTTAGGAATTTTAGCACACACTCAGGAGGACTGGCTCAGAACATTACCAGGGTTCAGAGAAAATATTTTGGAAACATTTTTTCGATTTTAGGTTTAATGCCTGGGGAGAAATTAGATGTTTAGACTCTCTATTTCACAGTGACAATATATGAGCCCACATTTATTTGTCAGAAACCTTGTGTGTCTCCCTAATAAATGCAATGACCTTTGTCGTGAAGACAGAATAATAATTTCTGGATTGACAGTCCGTTGTAATTGCCGTAGACGTAAGTATGACCTACCTACAAAGACACCATTTATTGTCGAGTCACTTTTACTCGCCAATTTCTTAACACTTGGGGCTAGTAGTCAGGTCAAAAATAGTCTAAATAGACTAACCAAGCCTACAAACTGATTTTCTTTATCCATTGTTCATAATAATAATGCTTACATTAATAATAAATAAATAAATAAATAAATAAATAAATAAATAAATAAATAAATGAATGAATGAATGAATGAATGAATGAATGAATGAATGAATGTGATCAGGAGCCTTGTATGGAAGGGCTATTAGTTCTTCAAATTTTTCATGCAAAGCCCATTTGACTATTTTTCCAGTAGCTTGCTTTCTCTGTAGAAATCAAACACAGATCTTGTTAAAAATGGCAAGGGATTTTATAGAGCTGAAATTTGTGATACTCAAGTTCCATATGTAGTATACAGTTATAAGCACTGTTTCGTTTTTCCGGATACAAGCTGTTTTTTTTTTTTTTTCTAACTGGTATCACTGTTAGAGTAGTTACTGCTGAAAATAAAATTAATGTACATTAAAGATTTACTTTAACATTATGACATTAAAGGCATGTCTAGCGGTAAGTACCTGGACTTGCCTATCCTCCAGCAACGAAGTAGTCAAATCGACCCACAATTTTGAGTAAGTTCTAGTGTGGTCAGGTCAATAGAACTGGATAATTATGATGTTTTAGAACAATCTATTTTTTAAATTTGGAGAACTTCTTGTTACCCTTAAGCTCCCTGCTCTGAAGGAGAATGGCTGCTCACCAGAGGCCTTGCTTCCCGAAGAGCAGCACCAGGCGGCCGCGGTTGTCCTGCCAGCAGAGGTGCCAGGCCAGCTGGGGCCACTCCATTTTGCTCAGCATGGTCAAGCTCACCCAGCTGCTGTGTGATGGAGTCCATCTCCTCCTGCAGTTTCTCAGTGTGAACGCTGATCTCAGCAATCTTCTCAGCGGCTTGTGCTGTCAAAAAGGCCTCCTTCAGATCTACCAGGTGAAGCACTCGCCACTCCTCCAGACGCACCAGCCTCTGTAACTCGTCAAACTGCTGGTTCACGTAGCGCTCCAGCTCGTCTGGGCTCATCTGGACAAGAAAAGCAATGGAGAAATTAACATGGAATGGAGGGATAGGCAGAAAAGGAGACAAGAAACTGAGAAAGGGAGACAGAGAGATGACGTAAAAGAGAGAAAAGGATAATTAGAGGAGATATTGGCACAGGCTTGCCAAATGAGCTACACCTAATTTAGCCCTCTGATGAAAACTGCAAAATGGAAATATGGAGCACAGGCACAGGTGGAAGAGCCGAGGACTAATGTATTTGAAGAAAATAGGTAACAATAAAGAGATGACATGATGGAAGGCCTGGCAGTCCAGAGACAGAGATTAGGTAAAGAGCCTGGGGGATCAAACTTGTCATTTTAATAGCGGATATTGAGGTTTTTCACATCCCATTTCACAGTAAAGGACTTTGGCTTAGAGTGCCACCATCCTACGCCATCTGTTCAGGTTTCAGCACTCATGTACTTCCTTCAAACCCATTTCCTACTTTCCCTTTAGGACCTGTTTACGATCATTAATTAGAAACCATACTTCTATAGTTAATGCACCATGACATATCCTCTCACAGCCATACTGACTCACAATTTTCTACCGCTCTCTCATCTGTCACTTATTCAGGACTAGCCTTGAAGCACGGGTATTCATTTTATATCCTTTCTGAGTCTGGAACAAATACAAGCCCAATGGCCTTGTACAGTTCCACACAGGTCACTCCAGCTCTATTGCAGTCCAGCAGTCAAGGCTGCATGATCCATCAGCAAGTGGCCAGAAGTAGAGAAAGTCTATTACCTTTAGCTCTGCCCCCTTTTTTTTATAAGATAAATATGTTACTAGGTGAATAGAGCTTGGCCTTTTTTCTTTTGATACAAGCTCAGTTTCATTAGCCAAAACCTTGACCTTACATAAGAGAAGAGAGATCTCAGAGATGAAAGGTTATCTCAAGCATCACAGTAGATACAATTCTACTGATTAGTGAATGACTCTACAGAGAGCAATAATACACGGGAGGACAAGCAAGCGGAGGATTCATTAAAGGGAGTAAAACAGTGATTGGGGAAACCAAGAATATGCCGAGGAGAATGGATAAAATCTGATCCTTGCAAGGAGATGGGCACAAGTCAGTTAAAACAGGGACAGAGAAGGTTCTTTGCATGAGTAGACCAAACTCACTGAGTGAGTGTCCTCTAGTTACCGCTTTGTATTTCTGTCTATGGCATCTGTCAGTTATTTGAGCCTAGTCTTGACTGTCATCTGCACTCCCACTCTCTATGCTTGCCTGGTTAAAATTAAGAGCTGTGGACAGCATCTGGCTGGTCACCCCAACTTCCTTTGCATGGTACCCTCTCTCAGAAGGCTCGCTTTGCTGTAGGGCTGATGATATCATGGACTCCGACACCCAATTCTCAGACAGTCTTCTCACAGAAAGGCTGAATACAACAGCTGCAAAAAATTAATCCATCTACACTGAGCCCGAACTCTTGGATGTGAAAGTGCACCTGCGAGGGGGGATAGCCATAGTTCACCAACACACTGCTGGTGCTGGTTTCAGAGGTAGTGGCTCTATACCATTCTACAGCCATTCCATAGTTTTTCTCCAGCAGCAAAAATAATTTCAATTCCACCACTAAACAGCTGCAAAGAGCTCTGCAAAGAGCTGCTATACTCAGACTTTGGTCCTTGATAGCAGTAGTGTCCGGATTAACAACGGTACTGCTGTCGAGTCGTTGTACATACAACTTGGAAAAGAAATTCAAAAATTAAGTGTGTGTGGAGGGAAGAAATAACACATTTATTGTCAGTTAATTACACGGAACTACACAAATGATACACTGCTAATGCAAGCAAACCTTGGAATCTAGACTCAGTATAAATAGCTAAAAGATATAAGAACATGTTTAATCTTGAGCATAACTGCTGTCAGTGTGCTCATGCTGAAAGATTCTGAACGATAAAATATATTCAAACCCAGAACTAAAACATTCCAAGGTTCTATTGACATTTTTAAGTTATTAAGCTCCCACATCTGACTTTGTAGAAACATCAAAACACCAAGTCGAGAGGTTGGCTACCTTTGCGTCCGACCAAGAATTTTTCCAACGACCCAAAGACTTACTATATTGGCACTGTGTCTATGCAAAAGGGGTGTCTAAGGAGCAGAAATGGCTATAGACCTCCAGTGACAGTGAGTGCAGAATCTATTTAAGAACAGAAATACTGACTACAAAGAGCTGTCAATGAGAGAAACACATTAGAGGCACATTAACACCAAATGGCTTTGAAATGGCCGTCACCTCACCCAGAGTTATGGCCCCTGTCTAACTGAGTGCTTTTTCCAGGAAGATTTCCTTCACTTTCTCTCCCTGCTATTGGCATTTCTCTGCGGCTGTAATCAGACTGCTGAAATTACATGGTAACTTAACCCCCCCCCCCCACACACACACACAAACACATACACACAGAAAGAGAGAGAGAGAGAGAGAGAGAGAGAGAGAGAGAGAGAGAGAGAGAGAGAGAGCTCTTTTCACCACTTAGTGTAAATGCAAAATAAGTACTTTAATGATTTCAAGCTCTGAACTATTCAAGTAGCTAGTAGGGTAGAATGAGCGAGAGAGAGAGAGAGAGAGAGAGAGAGAGAGAGAGAGAGAGAGAGAGAGAGAGAGAAAGAAGACTGGCTTGGTTTCTCTGCTAAAAGTTTAATATCTCCATAGATTTTATAATGTAATAAAACAGTTTGGCACACTGTGAAGCACATGCACATGTGCTCTCATTTCATTACTGAATCTGTGGCCCTTCACTAAAGACAGTAAACACACATGGGAAAAGAAAGGGAGAGTATGATACATACTGATTACATATGCTGAACATCTGTTGGTCTTATGTGAGCCCTGTATGCAATTTTTAAGCATTTTAAAATAAGCAAAAAAAAAAAATCCCTGCTGAAGAAGAACAGAGGGAGAGCCAGGAACGAAAGAAGATAGAGAAAAGGGAGTGCTGCAAATATCATGTATATCTACTCTCCATGAATGAGCATGCACGGTACATATCATCTAATACCTCCTACACTTCCGTCAAATATTACTCCATAGTCCCACAGGAAGTCTGAGATATAAGATGGCAGACACGGAGGTCCAGAGATATGACGGGACTCCGTTGTGGGCGTTAATTTGTTCGTGTGATTACTCGATTGTACGGGACTCTTAATATAGAATATGGTAATATCCCTATATTTATTTAGAAGTTTTGGCATGAGTTTTGGAGAAGCTGTGCATTAAAAAAAAATCAGTTTATGATTTTTTAAGAAGTGCATCTAACGACCTATAATGTTAAGAAACTGTGATTCGCAATATTTACATGCAGAGGGTTTGACTAGTTCCTTCATTTCTGACATGTTTATCACTTTTTGATGCCAGGAATGAGTTCTGCCCTCAGCCAAAGCAGCACATACACACTTTCAACAGCGCTTGATTGAGGGAAAGAGTAGGAGCTTTCAGTGTTAGTTTTATGACAACTGCAATTTCCTTCTGAGTCAGCAGAGGACTCTCAAATTTACAAACTGCTCCTAAAAGTTACTCAAAACTGTTTTTTCTCTGTATTAAATAATGAAATGCTTGATGTGGCAATTTTAGAAAAAAAAGGGCACTAGACAAATAAAGGCACGCAAAATGTCTACACTTTTACCCTCAGCAAAATATCATAGACTGTGCCAATATACAAGTCGTACACGCTCCCACCCCCTTTTCCTACCTAAACCGGCGTCATAACGATCGCATACTGCACCCTGATTGGCTCTTTTATACTTTATGACACAATTACACTTGTCTACCTAATGGTCAATTGATGGTGGTCTAAAAACTATTCTAAAAGTGGATAAGGACGGTCCTTTATTGGTACTCACGTGATTATAAGGGAACTTATTATTTAAATATTAACATTTTCTAAAGTAGAGGGTGACTTTAAGCTCTTGTAAGCTCCTAATGCACATAGAGCCTCTTACTGGGCTAAGAACTGGGCTAAGCTGAGCAGAAAAAGACCAGATTATATATATATATATATATATATATATATATATATATATAAAAGAGACATATTCGTTATTACTGTACATGTATGCATTTGTGTTAAGTCTGAAAGAGAGGAAGGGAGAAAAGGTGAGATACAGAAGGACAAACAGCAAGAAAAGGGAAAGGTGGAGGAGGAAAACAAAGGGTTCCGGAAGTCTGTGAGCCAAGGCTGAATATTTCAGCATGACAATAACAGCATTCTGGGAGTACAGCGCCAGATAATGATAATACGTTTTCACAGGGTGTTCAAATTTACCTTATAGATTATACAACTCTTTTCTAATCCTCACCGGGGCGGAATTTCTTGAGACTAAGGAGCATGTCAGACAAAAGGCACACTAATTACGTCTGTGATTCCAGCTTCAGTGTGGAGAGAGAGAAAACTCTCTTATACTGTAGGCACTAAATGCTTAAAGAAACATGCTATTCAAACATATATTGTGGTGACAAACTGCGAGGTGTATACAGCGCTAAACTGGAGGCTGATTACTGCTATTTAGATTATACAGTATCATTTCCAGGCATATTAGACACTACAATGACCACCTGCAGAGACTTCCTTGTTTTGCGATCCTTTTATTAGTTACCGTGTCACCACACTACGACGATACCAGTCTGAAGCTGATTATTTTCAAACAACAGCACATCCTGAAAGGATTTTATTTCTCACAATCATTTGCCATTGATTAAAATTAATTAAAGAAAGGCATATTATACATTTTATCCATTTGTAGTTGTGTTTAATGCTGTGGAACATCTGCGAAACAAGGTAATTCCTGTTATCACTTACGTTATAACAGCTATAACAAATTGTTCCCCTCAGCAGCTTTTCTTTTTTTTCCCTTCTCTTCACATTAATATGGCAGAAAGATGCAGCTTGTCATGTTAGGGAGAATCCACAAAGCCCGTCATCCTGAAGACTGTTGGAAAACTTACGGTTACAGCTTCATCTCTAACTGCTACAAAACACCAACATGTTAAATAAATGCTAAAATCTCCTCACAGAAAACTTAGCATATTATAAACATGTGATTTGCCTTGTAGCTGGAACTACAGCCAGAGCTGCTGCTATAGAAAATTAATCTGATCAATCACATTTGAGAATTAAAAAGTGAAAAAAAAACCCAACACATCCAGATACTGTAGTATAATAGACATCCATTGTCTAGGGTTTTTATGAACTCGTGAATTTTTGGCTAAATACCAGATTGAAATGCTACACTATAATCCTACACACATACATCTCATATCTTCAATGCAAACATTTTATTGCAGATATTTCATTTATTTTATTTATTTAACCTTTTTAACCTTATTTAACCCTATAAATATATAAGATAAGACCTGGCGAAGAGTGCAGCACAGACAGTTTTAACTAGCAAACAGACAACAAATAGATACAATACAGTTATAAAAAGATTTGAAAAATAGCAATTATCTACAGCAGCGTTTGCCAATGGAGCCATCTTCCATATCCTTTATGGCAGATGGGGGCAGTCGTGGCCTAATGGTCTGAGAGTCGGACTTGTAACCCGAAGGCGAACCCGAAGGTCGTGGGTTCGAGTCTCGNTCACTACTGTGTGTGTGCACTTGGATGGGTTAAATGCAGAGCACAAATTCCAAGTATGGGTCACCACACTTGGCCACCAAAGTCACTTCACTTCACTTTAAAACTGATTTAAACTCTACCAGTGAAACCAGTTAAGCTAGTTTTAGGGCAAATTGTATAGTGTTGCATGCTGAAGGGGCAGCATATTTATATTTATTTATAAAACCCAGTTCCATCCTGACATGGGCTTTTACCTTCATTATAACTGCTTATTGTAGGGCTTGTGAACTACTAGGCTACATGTCCATGACATGACCTTTGAACACCTATATTTTTATTGTTTGGAATCATAAACTTGTCCAGTACTTGGTTTCGTCATGGTCTGAGAAGAAAGTAATTAAAAAGTGAGTCCTCGAGTGCCTCCATATCTAAAAGAATTTTAAAAGAAAACTCTCTTTCCTCAGAGAACAAGACGGTACATTTAAATTAATCATTACTCCACCTCACCATAAAAAAATAATAGGTGCCAGTCAGTCTGGCCCACTTACATCTGGACTGGTCCATTTGGTCTTGATCTTCTCGGACATGTCTTGAGTGCATGCGAGCAGATCTATGCCCTCTTTGCTCTGAGAGAGAAAGAATGAGAGAAAAGTCATCTGAGGAGACATACTGTTCTGGTCATCACACAGTATCTGCATCCAATACAGCTGCCTAAATGACCCAGTGCATCATGTGTAAATGAGGCATACAGCAATTAGCTTCTAGCCTATCGGTAGTGTCCTATTTTTCAAAGCCTTTCTGAATCAATAAGCTGGTGACTAACCATATGTTACCCTCTACTTCCCAGACAGCGGAACCATTAAATTGTAGAAGTGGATTTAGATGCCGTTTTGGATCAGTCTGTGTTTGCTTTCTGTGTTGCTCTTTTCTTACACTATGTCTAATTAAATGTTTAATGCCATGCCTGATCACTTGTTTAACAAGGGAAATAAAGAGCAGAAAAAGTGCTGTACCAATACTGGTCTCAATAGCCTTATTACTACCAGCAGTGGAGCCTCACTGTTTCAGTGTGTAACAGCTAATTACAGTTGTTATTGATTTGCTACCTTGTTACAGTTCCCTTAATGCTAGCCTTTAAGCAAGTCTGGTATGCCGGATCAGCTCATGGCCCATTTCCTCTTTTAATACATATTGTTACACTATAGTATGGCCAAAAGTATGCGCACATCTGACCATCACACCAATATGTGCTTTATGAACATCCCTGTTATGGGGGCAGTCGTGGCCTAATGGTCTGAGAGTCGGCCTTGTAACCCGAAGGTGAACCTGAAGGTCGTGGGTTCGATTCTCGGGTCCGGCAGGGATTGTAGCTCTCTGCTACCCTCAATTCCATGACTGAGGTGAGACCCTCAAGGCACCGATCCCCCAACTGCTCCCTGGGCGCCGCAACTAAAATGGCTGCCCACTGCTCCGGGTGTGTGTGTTCACTACTGTGTGTGTGCACTTGGATGGGTTAAATGTAGAGCACAAATTCTGAGTATGGGTACCATACTTGGCCACAAAGTCACTTCCACTTCCACTTCCAATAACTTCCACTAGATTTTGGAGCATGGCTAACCCCTAGACAGGTAAGTCGGTGTTTTCGTAATCATTCCAGTCCGTGACTACAGACCGTTCCTACGGACCCCGCTTCTCTGCATACCAGTTCATCCCAAAGGTTTTCAATTTGGGCGAGATGCACATATGGGTGTGATGGACAGGTGTCCAGAAACCTTTGGCCATAGTGCAGTTCAGCAGGTGCGTTAGTAGTAGCAGTTTGTATCTCTACAGTTCCCACTGTATGATATTTCTCACAGATCAGGATAACAAACCCAGTGCTAGCTTAAGAGAAATGGGTGTGGGTTTTATGTGTTTGTCCAAGTAATCCTTGAATTGTGTGTTCAACTGATGTTATGTATTGCATATTGTCAGCTTAAGATGTGTCCCATATTTTGAGTAATGGTCTAGCGTGAAGAAACAGTGTCCACGGGCGACTGTATTCTTATGCTTATGGTGCTATAATACTGATAAGGTAGATCTCTCAGATATAATCATGGCTATGCTTTTACTTTTGCCTATTTAAACTAAGATGACTGTTAAATGTCTGAGCTTACAAGTACTTTAGGTTGACAGAGTAGTAAAGCATAAAAAAAAGAAAGCTAATCCCGATTTAACACTTTTTTTTATCTAGGGTACTTTTTCTAGGGATGACAAGATACTTCTCTGAGAGCCATTCCAATGTAGCTGCTTTAGGATCAAGTACAGGTAGTTTGTAATGTCTTGTGTTGTGTATGGAGCTGTACTTTGACCTAGATATTTACTCGTTTGCACACCGTGAATACTAAAGCTATACATTTTGGTAAGGTTCTCTTATTTAATTGAATGCTAAAGCTATTTCTGAATTGCTGAAATATATTCAGATCATGGTTTATACCTATTTTACTTAAGAGTTTAAGGAAGATTAAATTTTAGTTGTTTTTCTTGAGTATTGCATGAGCTGTCAGTGAAACATCAAGAGTGTATCAGCTAAAATCAAAGATGTGTGTGTGTATAACTTTGATACTGAACATCAGAGATGTAAGTGAACCTGTTCAGGAGTCACTGTTTGGTGGAATCGGTGTTTTGCTGTTTAATACTCAGTGAGCAGGTGGTTTTTTTTGGAGCAACCTTCAGTAAAACGTGATATGTGGGATGATGTGTTTGCTTTGTGAGTGTTTACACTGTTTTCTAGCCCCCGCAGCGTGACTTTAATATCTACTCAACCTGAAATAAAGCGCGTCGATAAAAAGGCACATCAGCATGGATTTCAGTCTGGCTTCAAAGTTTTGGATTTCATCACCAATGTGGGATACAGATTCAGTGGACTTCATAAAACATATGATGGAAATTTTGTGTCGTATTGTGGGGGAATTCTATTAATTTACCTCTACAGTTGACTTTACATTGTGTGAGAGGATTTACTAGGGCGTTATGTGTAACACTTGGTTAAAACCTGCGAAGGAATTGCACACAACTGCGATGTAAACACAGAGAGACCGAGAACACCTTATCTGAAAGCTGAAGACTGTTATAGTCTATGCAAGATACTGTACTTCAGAGGATGCAGTTGGTTTACATAAGTAAAATGACAAATGCGTACATACATTCTGAAGGCANATTCTTGTATTATTTGCTTAATGTAAATATGCAGAATCAAAGTTTTCAATATTTCTTTGGCTTGCACCTTAATGTAGGATGAATAATGAATAATGAATAAATAAATGTAGTTTACAGTATGTCATATTGTATTTTCGCATATTTTTTTTATTTAGGTATTATATTTTAATTCATATCCGAGAAATGAAAGTGAAATTTCAAACAAGCATTTATTGGGCACTCTGGAAGTGGCTAAATGTTTAAATGCCACTCTGTAGTGCGTATAGTGCACTACGTAGGGTCTACAGTGCTATTTATACCATATGTAATGGGCATACTGTATATAGTGAGCAGAACATCCACACTTTCCATACCGCTTATCGTACACAGGGTCACGGGGGAGCCTGGAGCCTATCCTAGGGAACTTGGGGCACAAGGTGGGGGACAACCTGGACGTGGTGCCGACCCATTGCAGGGCACAATCTCACACACATTCACACACTCATTCATTACTCATTACTCATTCATTCACTACGGACAATTTGGAAATGCCAATCAGCATAGAATGCGTGTCTTTGGACCGGGCAGGAAACCGGAGTAACTGGAGGAAACCCCAGAAGCATGGGGAGAACATGCAAACTCTAAGCACAGTGACCAGAACACCGTTATGGAATTTTTCATAACTGTATGGAAAAGGCTTATGGAAAAAAAAAAGGAAATTGTTCTAGTCTGAAGACAAGTTTTATGATTTTTTTCTCAATCTCAAAAATTAAATTTGATGATAAAATCATTATTTTGCAAACCCATTACCATTCAAACTATTAATCATTCAAGTAATTAAAATGTTATTTTCATTTTTAAAGAATATGACGACAGTGCTGTTAAATCAAGGTTCATACAGTCACACTCACCTTCTGCCACATGTAGGCTTCCCGGAGTGTGATGATCTCATGCTCTCGGTGATCTCCCTGTACAGCACACAACACACACACAATCTTTTCATCCTGTTTGCAGTACAATGAGCCCTCCTCTCCATGTTCCTTACATCTCAGTCTTTCAACTGTCACTGTGTCTCTCTTTCCTGATTCACACACACTCTGCTCCTCCATCCCTTCACCTCCACCCCCAGCAGCCTCGGCCTCCTCCAGACGGTTTTCATTTGCCTCGGGTTGAGCATTGACCGGTACGTTGGCATTTACTCCAGGTTCTGGGGGGTTGTAGGGCTGAATTGGATGTCTGGTGCTACGTGTGTGTTTTTCGGCGTGGACCACGCAGAAGGCAAAGCGGCAAATCACACACATTTGCGTAGCCGGCTGCGGTTCGTCTGGTTCACATGCGTCACATGTGCCGTCCATCTGGGGCAGGTCATCATCATTGCATCTATCCCAGCATGCTCCTGGGGGATTCATGTTGGAAAAAGGGAGAAGGAGGGGTAACAGTCTAGGAAGAGAGAGACCGGTCCAAAAGAAGGCTAGAGGGAGAAAAGAGAAGTTTAATAATAGCCACAGCTCAGGGGACTTTGGTAAACACACACAGAACAAATGTACTTTATTCAGCTTTCCACAGCTGAGCCCAAGCTCACTGCACTAAATCACTCTCTGACTGTTCCCTCCTCCTCTACTAACAGAAACAGAGAGACTGAAACTATAAACAAAGCCGATAGTTCCGAGATCATCCAACCTGCAGCTCTAATAGTGCTGTAGCCAAGTTAGTTACCTGCAAGTCAGCAGGGCTGAAGTCCAAGCTGAGTCTAAAGTCCCTAAGCTACAAGACAAAATGGGGTCTGGGCAGTGGAGGAGGCTAAAGGCATGTAGTCATTAGCATATATTACTCTTGTCAACTTAAAGAAATTGTACAGCAGGTTGAAGAAGTGTAAAGTCTTGCTATTCACTGGTGAAGAAATTATTTTTATATAGTTTATTTGCACATAGAGCTTGCAAAATTCAGTAACAGTCCAAGTGAACAACAGTCCAAGCTGAAGTCTAAGTGGAGTTTTAAGTCCATGTCAGTGAGAGTAGAGAGCTAAGTGTAGTGAGGACCTTGCGAAAGAGTTTGGTGAAGAACATCTCAAGTACAACATAACGTACTACAAGGTTCTACTGGTATGGTGTGATGAGGTCTGACATGAAACAGAGGACCATTACCACCCCAAAGAGGATTATTTTCCAATATCAGCATGACCCAAAGTGTGTTATTTATCTTATACCACAGTTATTTGCGAACAATTATACTTTTTAGTTTATTAATGAATGACATGTCATGCTTTTTTACCATTTATAGTTTACCTATAATATAACTGAACCACCACAAGACAGGTAAGTGTCTGTTTTCATTTATATTGTAGCAGCTATAAACAGACGTTCCCTCACCAGCCTCTTTTTTTTCCCCTTCTTGAGAATCACTGCTCCTCTGAATTGAGAGAAGCCAGCTGAGGTGGTGAGGACACATCACAAGATTACATCTCACAGCTGGCTTGAGCTAAGAGGAGCAGAAGTGTGTGGCTGGGGATAGAGAAGTCTGGACTGACCTTCTCAGCTTGCTGCTACTGCAATCCCCACCAGGACATGATGGAGGAAGATGGATGGATAAATGGATAGATAAATGAATGGTTGGATACATAATTAAATGGATGGATGGATGGATGGATGGAGGCAGGGAGGAAAAAAAGCAAGTAAATAAGACCAAAAAAATGCAGCTTGTCATGTCCCTGAGAAACTGGAAAGTGAAAAGTCTTCTTTCCAGAAGACTCTCCAGTGGCATAGAATGTAAAGCGCCCACCTAACACTTTCTATAGAAAAAAATAACGTTAGAATGAGCAAATTAACATAAACCTAATATTCGAAATATGGCTTGCACTACTCTCAGAGACGTACTGTTACAGAAAATCAACACCTTCCGACTGATCAGATTTGAGAATTGAGAACAGAGCACTGGTATAAATAACATTTTTAGATTCTGCCTCATTTTTTTGCTGATGTGGTGTTGGTTTGTGTTTTAACACATATCAGCCTGGATTTAAGCGCACTGGCTGTTTTGGTTTCTAGTCGTAATATGCTTTGAACACATGTGAATAGTGAGTACACACTCAAGCATCAGTCTCCATCACAAATCCACACAAACAGACTCCTGATGACTTCTGCTGAGACAAAAAAATATCAGATAGTA
>CM074953.1:12268119-12298611 GCA_037577455.1 Pangasius macronema | reverse complement strand
GATAGGGATAGGTGGAGAGTGATGATTCGCTGTGGCGACCCCTGAAGGGAAAAGCCGAAAGAAGAAGAAGAAGAATGCTAACAAATTACACAATAATGTCAAAATGTAAAAAAATCCTATTGCAAAAGGTTAAGAAATAAAAATGTCAGTCTAGGATTCAAATTGGAGAACGATCTAACTGATGACTGTACTTTTGTTTCAAATACCACACCGTAAGCTGGTTGATGTATAATGACACGAAACACTTACAACTGGTCTCATGGTAGTCTTTTGGTTTGCTCATAAGGTTGTAGGGTGTCTCATTTCTCATGCAGGGTTTCAGAAGGGTCCCTTCTGTGTACGCTTATGGAGAAGCTCACATCAAAGAGCACTCTGCAGCGGCCTCTCACCCCAAACCCTTGAGATTATGTTCAAGGACTGATCATAGCAGATGGATTTGATAAGAATGGAGAGCAGCGAGGTGAATGAAACAAAAAGAAAAAGATAAAGTCTTTCACTTGCATTATTGCTTTAACTTGTCATTAAGCAGCATCAGAGTCAGACAAACTCGGCAAAACAACTGATCCCGAGTACCCATACGTATATCTGTAGCCTACCGAAACATCATTTTAAATGGAACTACTGCATGTAATCAGCTCTTTTCACCTCTGAATATCACTGGAATTTGTCAGTGTGGATTTTCTGCAGATTCTGTATAGGTGAATTGACAACATGATTACGAAACTCATTTGTCTCAGAATGGAAAAGTTTTCTCTAGTCTCCTTGCATTTTTTTTTCTAATTATTTTCTGTTTGGAGCCCGTAGAAACAATCAGCAGAAGCGTTTGAGTAAAGACACAACAAGCAGCATTCAGGAATTTAATAAACTCTTGAGGACTGTCCCAGATGTTTCCTTTTACTCCCACTCTTAAAGAAAAGCTGTTTATTATTTTGTAGACAAAAACAGCTGTGTTTTTGCCCATTACTGTGACTATTTCTAAATACTATATAGACTGCCATCTAAAATTCAAGAATTCAAAGTAGCTACAAAAACAACAGAGACAGACAAATTCAGCTTTTTCCATTCTGGCTTCGCCTAATCTCATGAGGAATTTAGACAAACTCAAACAAGAAAGATGTTCAATTTCATACCAGTGAAGCAACAATCCACCAATCCATCCATCCAACAATCCTTAAGATCTCAACACTCCGGACTTCTGGTAGTTCCCAGAATATCAAACTCTACAAAAGAGGGTAGAGTGTTTTCATATTTAGCTCCTAAACTTTGGAATAGCCTTCCTGACAGTGTTCAAGGCTCAGACACAGTCTCCCAGTTTAATTGTAGATTAAAGACATATATCTTTAGCCAGGCATACACTTAATACATACATTTATTTAGTGCTTGTTAATATTATGAACAGCAGCTACGCTAATTCCTTTCTACTTGTTTCCCTTCTTCTACCCATCCTGAGGCACATGGAGATTGTGCCAGCTCCAGTAGACAGAGGCCAACCCTACGAGGACCCTGAGGCATCCAGAGATGGACCAGCTCCAGCTGGCTTCTGCCTCATGAGGATTTGGGTATTTAAAGCAACGTTGCCAACCCTATGTGGACTTTGAGGAAGATAACAACCTCCAAATCAATATACACAGAAAACGCTACATGACTATACACAAATGCAGAAAGGACATTGTTCTATCACACTCTCCAGTGTCACCCAGATGAGGATGGCTTCCCTTTTGAGTCTGGTTNGCATGTTTTTCTGTTTCTTATGTTCTGTAAAGCTGCTTTGAGACAATGTCCATTGTTAAAAACGCTATACAAATAAATTGAAATTGAAAAAATTGAAATGAATAAAAATGGTATGAATGTTAACTCTGCCCCTAACAGCAACCTACCATAACCTTTTTAAAAAAAAAAAAAAAAAAACCACAAACAGCTGCATTTTCATATAACTTGCATCTTGTGATTTGTTATGTGCAAGCATGAACCTGGATGGATACTGGAGCTCTGGATATCTGATAGTTGATATATGATACTGATCTGATACGGACGTCCTCTAATAGCCGGGCCTACAACAGCCTGCGTGTTTGCTGTTAGGAGATACGTCTGGGACGTGTTGGTGGTGTGCTTTAAGTTGTGTTCAACTGCAAGATCTGTGTCATGCCAGTCAACACCACACGTGTTCATAAGATCAGAGGACCGATTTCTGGCCAGTATCAGCTCAGATTCTGATCGTACTTTACAGGCTCACAATTACATGTGTCCTTATTAGGACATTTGGTAAAACTCTCCATCACTTTCAGTAACCACTTTATCCTGGCCTGTTTGCAGTGGATCTGGAGCCTCTCCTGGGAGATCTGGTCCTTACACATATGCTTGTTCACTCACTCACTCACACACACACACACACACACACACACACACACACACACACACAATAACCCTTCCTGCAAGTGTCCAGTGTCAGGTTCTGACCTTCTGACGCCAGTCAGTCCTTCCTTTCTGCAGGACAACAGATACAGAAAAGAGACATGCTGCTTCTCTCTCTCTCTCTCTCTCTCTCTCTCTCTCTCTCTCTCTCTCTCTCTCACACACACACACACACACACACACACACACACACACACGCAGCCCTGTCCTTTTAATACCCTGCAACATAAATGTCCAGGCCCAACACACATCTACACTCACACACACACACCTACACACACACATGCGCGCGCATAGCACTCTCATCTGCAGTTGGCTGTGTGTAAATTACCTCTAATCCTGTGAGCCCGCTGAGGGACTGAAATAGCTACAGCCGCGGTTCTCGGTCTTTTTATTTCTCTCAGTCGGATTCTGTCTCAGCAGTTGAACTGAAGCTATCACTTCCTTAGCATTACCTGTGCGTTCTCCTGCTCCGGCCTGATTTGCTTTCACTTTCCCGCTGAGCTAACTAAAGCCGCTCCACTTCCGTGTTTTGGTCGTTTTTTTTGCACTTCCTGTTTCTGGCGCGATAGACAGAGGCGACAGAAAGACAGAGCGAGAGACATGCTCATACTGCAGAGGGAGTGAGAGAACAAGACATGCTCTGGCTACAGAGAGAGAGAGAGAGAGAGAGAGAGGTGGTGCTGGTAGCGACAACGAAACGGGATTTGCAAGCTTGGCAAAAACAAACAAATAACAACAACAACAAAAACAACTAAGGGGAGATTACATTTTTCCCCTTTAAGAGCTGCTCACTGACTGCAACCAAATTTTAACTTTGGGTAAAATGATGTCATTTTGAAGCCAGAGGACAAAATTTTGTTCAATGTAAAAATAAAACCACTTAAAATAATACACATATATATATATATATATGTGTGTGTGTGTGTGTGTGTGTGTGTGTGTGTGTGTGTGTGTGTGTGCGTGTGCGTGTGTATGTGTGATTTTAAAATTATATGAGAATGATTATGATTTTCATACAGTTATCATTAATCTTCAGTAACCACTTTATTCTAGTTACGGTTGTGGTGGAGCCGAAGCCAATCCAAAGAACACTGGGCGCGAGCTGGAATACACCCTGAATGTGACGCCTGTCCATCGCAGGGCACCATATACACACCCATTCAGACACTTATTCACACCTAGAGGCAATTTAGCATTGCCAGTCCATCTATTGGCATGTTTTTGATAGGGGGAAGGAAACTGGAGAACCCAACGGAAACCCACATGGACACAGAAAGAACATATACTCCACACAGGCAGGAACTCAAAGCTGTGAAGTGGCAGGGCTACCTGGTGCACCACAATGCTATATTATAATAAATATATATGATTATTATATGTATACTTTGTCTTAACAGTAGAACTTACTATGTTTCAGTACTATCAGATATCACTTGTCATCATTGTCCTTTTAAGTAAATTTGTGCTCCAAAATATTAGCCAAAAAAAAGCTCAACAGCTCTTTTCCATCTTAAGCTGTTGCTGACATTAGAGGTACCATAAAGGTGAATCAATATACGTTTGTGATTGAGAGAGAGAGAGTGTGTCAGCCCAGAGGAGACAGAGATGAATGATGGACAACAGGTCATACCATCAACCTGAGATCAAAGTAGCCTTGATGCTCAGCATGTCAGCATATCACAGTTGTGCTTTGAAACTGCCTGAATCCCAGAAGAGCAGGAGGGATATCAATACGTCAATACACTTTAGGTTATTGCACATTTATAAATCATTATCTGGGAATATTTCAACATAGCCAAGTCCCTTTTCCCTCAGAAAGTGTGCCATAGTCAACCTATGTGTAGCATTTCACCAGCAGTTGCAACTTCGCAGTTTCTGTCCTTGCAAGATGGATTCATTAAGAGCTCTCCCTGTCTCCCTCCCCCTTAAGTGCCTCCCACATGCCAGTCTTTTCATATTACAAAAAGCGACCATACTAAGTGTTTGACACCAAAGCTGCTTTTATATAACCACTCTGAACACACACATTGCACTTTAGTATGACTCACATATTCATATTCGGAGGTGCAGCGTATGAGAGAAGTGTTGGAACACAAAATTTCATCTGTATTGCGTTTTAAGAATGGCATAGCTTAAATGACATGGCTTTGCTTTGAGGTCAGACTGCTTCAGGACCTGTCACGGATAAATAAGTGTTTTGACCATTCATACTGCAGCCAAGGCTGTCTAACATCTTCCATTGTTTAGGAGAACTGCTATAAAAATCTGCTGCCCTGCCAGATGAGTCGTCCTCAGTGAGGCTAAACATGGACAGGCTCACCTGAAGAGATTTGTGCAAGGTGGAGACAGCTGTATGTCACTCTGCCTTATCCCATCATGGGTTTGAGCCTGATGCTGGGTGCCAACTCCAGCCACTGGGGGTGAACAGACTAGTGCACTCTCAGTGCCATTCCCAAGTCTGGACAAATGGGGAAGGTTGTGTTGGGAAGGGCATCTGGTGTAAGACCTGTGCCAAATCAATATGCAGACAATGGAAGGTGATCTGCTGTGGTGACCCCTAACGGGAGCTGCTGAAAGAACAACTACAAGGGTCTAGATGGACAGCCCTCAGATCTATATGGTTGATGTGTTCTGATTTTACCCCAGGGGCCACCCTG
Organism: Pangasius macronema; assembly: GCA_037577455.1. NCBI lineage: Eukaryota > Metazoa > Chordata > Actinopteri > Siluriformes > Pangasiidae > Pangasius > Pangasius macronema. The sequence continues at coordinate 12,293,539 of CM074953.1, read as the reverse complement.
GTGCACTATTGCACCACAGTGCTCCTCAAACTATATGGCAAGTATCTGTGGTGATTATGTTTCTCTGTTGGGCCATGCTCCCAAACAGACCCAGTCAGCGACTACAGCAAGAGCCAATTCCCTTCTTACTAAGACAAGGGCATGCCTCTGTTTGTGGTGTTTGGGTTCCAGCCACAGGATGGTAAAAGCTCACAGCTCCAGGATTCCTAGGGGGATACTGCTATGGCTGCCATGTTCAATGTTAGGATCCTCAACAGGAGCTGGTCCCACACATAGCGACCTGGCTGAATCTGAATGTCAAGCATAATAATGTCTGCTACACTTTGGCTAGGATGCTCAGTGACACTAATTTCACACAGATTTTGTGTGGCCTGTTCTAGTGTTAAGGAGCTCTTTTCTGAGTTATAGAGCACCACAATATATGCAAGTAAGGTGTATATATCTTAAATGGCCTTGTCCTTGGTGGGGGCACATAGGAACCAGTCATCTGTTTTTTTTAGCAGTATCCTGGTGCCTCTGGTGTTCAGGTAATACAATGCCTGTGGCACTAGAAAGAGGCTGAATTGTAGAACTTGCAGAATTTGAATGCCTATCCTTTGAAGGCAAATCTAAAAAAGGCATCAGGATATGAAAACAGATTGTGCGCAAGTCCACAGACAGGACTGGTGCATGTCTGTGATGCATGTCTACAGACCTGCACCATTCCTATGATTCTTCTTATGACAGAAATTATCTGATAAACTTAGCATACAGAAGAGAAGGAGCAGTAACCAGCTCAAGCCCCTTGAATCTAGAATGAAAGAATGAAAATAATTATGTTGTGTAGAACCTTTTGTTTTGTACCATGGGGTCTACCTTTTTTTTCGATCACTACTCTGTCCAAGAGAGAATTAAATCTTTGGCCCACTGATTTGATGTAGTCGCTGCCTAAGGATCAATGTTTTAATCTGTAAATTTTGCGATGTTTTCCCACTGCCACTCCTTGCCCTTTACTGGTGTGCTGTGCAGGACCCATTAGTGAAGGGGGCTTGTTTAGTGTCTGCCCTACAATATTAATGGGTCATAACTCTCCGTTTCCCTGCTTGTGTGAGGCTTCTGTGGGTGTTGGAACACAGAATCGGGTTGCAGTCGCCTAAAAGTTTTGCATGAATGGTCTATTTCCCCATGCTGCTTTCTTGATTCTGAGACATTTGGTCTCCTTTCCTGGGCCTCTTTGGGTAGGCCCAGAAAGCACATGCCACAGAGGGCAGATTACATGGGGTTGATTTGCAGCAGAGTGGATTGTACTAACCACATGTATCACCATGCGGAAACCAGGTTGGAGGAGAATCGCTCCATATAATGGCTTAGGATTTGCACTACTAGGTGAGAGGTTTCAATCAGCTCTCCCACAGTGGGATTAACTTCTGCAATTGTGACTAGTCATTGGACTATAAGTAGGGCTTGGCTGTTACAAATTAATCTCTGAGCTTTACGGTTTCATCTCTTGAATCAGTGATTTCAGCTGAGCCATGTTGGTGTGCATGTGGGCTGACATATGTACAAGGCAACAAGAAAAATGGTGGAAGATGGATAGCTGACAGTGGTATATTATTGCAAATGTATGCAAAAGTTATCCAGGTGATTATCACTACCCCTGGCAGAAAGGAGGGGTGAAATATAACGATTAAACCTGTAAAATACAGGAAGATCTTTATAATAAATTAATTGAAAACATTTAAAAATGTTTTTACAAAAAAATGTTCAACAAGAAACATTCACACAAACTAGAGGCCCATGGAAAGTATCCACAATATCAGAATGAAAGTGAACATGGCTTAATTACTGAATGTAATTTTGCAGTGATGAAAATGAGAGAATTTACAGGAATTATGTCTCTAAATTTCTAAACCACCTCAAATGAGTAATAACACAAATTTCAGTCTAATGGAACATGCTTATAAATATGCATATGTTCATAGCACAAAACTGTGATAGGTAAACACTGATCTGGGCTTGAAAAGCATCAAACACAAAGGCTATTTGTTTAAGCTCAAGCTGGTAGGTGTAAGATTAAATTTTGTCTTATGTGAAAGACTGATTTGCAAAATGAATTTATATTTTCTCATAATGCCACAGACGGCTGAGAGCCAAATGGTGCAGTATGCCACTGCAGTGTAGTTGGCCAATATTAGACATGACTTGGCTCTCGTCCTTAAGCATAATTTAAAAGAGAAGCAAATGGTCCTCTGAGACTGAGATATAAACTCTCACTTCAGATGAAAGAGTTTAAAAGTGTAGCTGAAGGATGGCCTCACTCAGCATGGAGCCTGTGTGGTTTTTGGGAAATGAATAATACGTGATAATTCTTGGTGAGAAGAATTTCCAAAGATGAATTTTATTTTGTCCATGTCCACGGACATTTGTTTCCACACTGAGACAAGAATCAATTAACTATTTTTAGTTTTTATGTAAGAGAAAAAGGCAAACAAATCCTCTTATCATTAATAACTGCAATGATCAAAGCAAGTTGCTTGGTGAATGGATTTAAAATTCCCTTCAGGGTTCCATTTAAGATGATCTCCAAGTCGAGTGCTTAAGCCAAATAAAAAAAGAAATTGAATTTCTCCCAGATTCCTCTCTCGTCTCTGCCTCAGAGATGGTTCAGACATAGGGACAGTGAAGTGCTGTGGGCTGTGGCCTCATAGCTGGGCTCAGATAAAGGAGCACAGGGACAGATAAAGCATTCAGGATTCTGGCATACAGCTGTTCCTATCATTGCTTCAGCTAGTTTAAACACTCTTTACATTATCAAACCATACATGCAGCACCACTTCTGTGTTCCTGTTGTTACAATGTCCTGCTTCCAGCATGCAAGCAGCAATGTGCTTCCATAGATGTCTGCTTCTGTCACCACTGCCCGACTTTCTGGGAACTCGCTTCTTATTAGTAAAACAAAACCTATTTGCCATGCATGCCATGTTTCCATCTTCAGTTTCAGTTGTAAATCATGATTTGGAGCAATTTTTGTCTTTCGAATATGATACAATACTCTATTAGAGTTTGGTAGTGCTGCTCTGGGAAAAGCTGTCCCACTAGGTGTTCCCCCTGAGAACTGTAAACTATTTAAGGGCTGTTTAGTGTGTGGAAGTGAGATGTTTCATTAAATATTGATTTTGCAGCCCAATAGGGGGGAATTAGAAAAATTGCTGCTAGTGCTCTCTTGAAAAAGCTGATATTGCAGAAAAGGCTGGCAGCGACTTTGTCCAACATCATATTCATATCCATATTCATGTTTTCTTTTAGTTTGTTGCTCTTTAGTGCATAATGCTCCTTAACTGCATCCTTCATGGAGAAAGAAAAGAACACAGGACATAGCCCAAACCCAGTCAGAGATCTAGATGGAGGCTGTGCTGCCGGAACACTGTGGTTAAGCTGACATAAAGGCGCCGGATTCTTTTATATCTGTGATTCATCTTTGGCGGGCAGACCCTGGCTTCGTGCTAAGTGCTGCTGTGTTTTATTATAAAGGGCTCAGCTACCTTGGGACAGCACCCAGATGCAGAGATTTACTGCCAAAGTCTCCTGCTTAATCTCTGTGTTTGTTGGCTGGGCGAAACAGTGTGACTGTGTGTGCTTTTTGGCAAATTAATAAGGGACATACTTTTATCCTGACACATAGACTACACACAGCTGTTTGCCTGTTTGTATCTCCCAGAATTTCCCCCACGCCCTATCATTCAGACTGCATGCTACACACACACACACACACACACACACACACACACTCCGTGTCTCTTCATCACATATGGGAAGACTGTCGAGGTATAAAATACCAGTTCTCCTCTTATGAATTATTAGACACTTGGTTGAGTCTGCATCACAGCAGTTGGAGCAGAAAAAAGCATTACATCAGAGTGCAGATTAGAACCAGTCAGCCTTTTGCCTATAACAATAACAGTCTTTTTCTAACATCTTCCAGCCAGAACACCACCATTTTGCACAGCTGTGATGGTCTGAGGCCAATGCTGCAGTTTCCCCAAAATAGTTAGTATTCATATTTGGATATAATGCGGTGGCTGAGAGAGGCAATCAAAATATAAGGCCCTGAAAATGTGCGAATATGCATTTGAGGGCACTGCATGTGGCCCAAACCACGAGGAGTTTTTCAGCTATGCTTCTGCCTAAAATAGCTAATTCTATCTTGATATTAGGACTGAAAAAAGGACTTTAAAATTAAGATAAATATTTATTTTACAGCTGCGGTCCATTCTGGGGAATGCATTTTAAGAGGTGGTCTGTCCACAACAGCTACTTTTAGGATCTTTCCAAAGTTAAGTGATTTAAAACATTTACTTCAGAGTGCCCTTTAAAACAGTCAGTTGATTGGAAACTGATGAACACTTTGCGCCCAAGATTCTTTTCACTGTTTTTACATTGAATGGGCAAAAAATGTCTAGACAGCCAGCAAATTTCCCTATGAAAATAAGTTAAGTTAAGCTTTACTGCAGCTTTCACTTGCATAATATGTTACATGTTTTTATCTGAACTTTAAGCAGCAGCTCATAGCCCATGCACTTGAATCTGTATATTTACAAAATCAGACTAAGTGAACTGCAAGTGCTAAATGAAAGTGATGTTCATGAATAAGTGATGATACTTATTCTTGTTTACAAGTATCAATGATGCGGTGCAATATGGCACCGGATTCAGCTTTGAAAAATGTTATTTAAGTGAGTTCCACACCATTCAATACACTGTTTTAGCTGGCTACCTTATGTTAACCATTCAGCTAGCTACTGTTGGTTACATGTGCTCTGCCCTAGTCACCATGGTTAATCTGTACTTGGTTAGTGCACTACTTTCTGCAGCTTCACTTATATGCATTTAGCATGCTACCTTATGCAGCTTGCACGTTGTCAAAAATTACAAATTAAAGACTATTTCATCAACGTAAACGTACAGTGACCGTAGAACGGTTAGAACGGTTTGTACTAACATGACCACTTTAAAAATAAATATCATTTTTTTTAATTGAACAAAAACAAATTTAGATTAGTGTTTGGGTGTACTGCACTTCCAAAGTGCTCCTCTCTTTCTTCTCTCCTAACAGAGCTAGCAGTAGTGAGAGTGCATAATTGAGGATGAACAATCTGAAAAATTATAAAGTAGATTATAAAGTAGGTCATAATCTAGATTATAAAGTAGATTTCCCCCCAAAAATGGCTGTAGGGCCAGATAGCAGTACATTTTACTCTGGGCTCATTTTTGGCTTCTCCAATGGCTGATGAAGTCTTATTTTTGGAGCGTGATAATTTGGCTGGTCCGGATGCAGTGCAGTGTTGGTATAAGCTTTTGGCATTGCATGGCTTTGCAGTATTACAGTTAGAGCTCACTGGTCTATGGAGCCTGTATTTAATGGATTTTTTGTACAATGGTGGAAATCTGCCTAATTCAGCTCTGCAACTATTATCACAACTGTACATTCATTTAGTTTCACACATACTACATTTATACTAGTCACCACGTCACTTAACCATTCTTAGACCAGCAGTGATTTGGTAAGAATCTGGTGCAGTGAATTGGTAAGAATCTGGTGCAGTGATTTGGTAAGAATCTTGTGCAGTGGTTTGGTATGGATCCAATCTGACTTTTACTCAGGACACTGTTTCATAAGTCGAACATTTTTGAATTAAGGATGCTACAGAAAACCTTCCCTAGGTTACTGCTCATACAAATCCCTCTGTAATGGTTAGGAATGTATTTATATGTATTTTTAAGAATAGGTGTTATGATACCATAATTCCAGATTCCCAGAATCATGTTCACTGTTTCTATGGTATCTTGTTTGCATGGTGGTTCTAACTGTTTCTGCCTATATTCTGCTGCTTTTTAATTACTATGTTAGTTGGTTGCTGTCTACATTTTTCTCCTCTAACCTTCTGTTTAACCTGTGTAGCTTATTCGCTGCAGCTAATACTAAAAATTTGTGTGTGGGTGTTAATTTTCTCTCTCTCTTTCTTCATTTATGCTAATATTTTGGAGGGAGAATAGGTTGGGATATACAGACGCCTACATTTCCTCACATAGGTATTTTTGAATGTCTAGACACAGTAAGTAAGAGGCAGGTGCCACCTCCTGTATTTTTGACTAGACTTAATTTTCCTTTGGTGTTTTTGACAGTTTGGTTAGCTATTTAAAATACAGTTCCATGTTCTCCATGAGATTATCTCCACAAACATTTCCTGACTGTAGTTATTTTGCTGTTTGAATATTTTGTTGGTTTGCAAGTCTTAATGTAGGGTTTTTGTCATTATAATAAAGTCTTTAGCCATACTTCCACAAGCCCATATCATCCTTCCAACTCTCAATCTTAATCTTGTTTTTGTTCTCCCTTGCACACTAGACCTTAGCAGCTCCTGTCATAATGTAATATCAAGCAATGACTATGAGAATAAAGTCTATATGATTAGTTTTCTATAAAAAAATTTGAAAAAACGTAACGAATCCCTAACTTGCACTCAAGTCATTGTAAATAGAGCTTTTTGTTTAAATAGAATACACCCATTTATACCATTAAATAATGCTAGTTACATGTAGAACACTGGATTAGTTAGATTACCTTCTTGTGCGTAGCTGAGACCTTCCAAAAAAAATTACAATGTTATGTATTACCCAATATTTGCAAAAAACAATGTTGTCACACAGCCATCTTTTTCCCTGGTTCTGAATGACAAGGAATATGTAACTAGTATTTTGCCCTGTCTAGGGGCTGTGAGATTCACCTGGATAACCAAATGGTCATAAGAAAAAGACTACTGCACTCTTGCCACTGGGAGGGGCAACGTAAATGTATCCTGAAATTCCTGCTCCTTGGTGGAGGCACAGTGGAGCCAGTCATCCTAGTAGTAGCAGCAGTATCCTGATTCCCTGGCCATTATGGCATTAGTGAGAGACCAAAGGGTAGAATTGGAACACCTGTCCTTGGAAAGCAACTCTTAAAAAGCATCTCAGCTCTGGGGTGATGGAAACGTGGAACAATGCAGTTCCAACAATATGAACCAGTTCAGTGGTTGCATGCGATGATTTACATCTGACTTTAACATTAATAGAAGGAGGGAGATTTTAAGAACCAGTTCTCAAATCTAGAACTCGATAGCAACCACCATCCTTCTTATGAAAGAGAAAGTATATTGAACCATTTGTTCTGTATGGTGGAATCTACCATTTTGACCGTGCCTCTGTACAAAAGAAAATTAACTTCAGATATTAATTTCAGAATCAAATATTGATGAGACCCTGAGGATTGAGAATGTTTAGAGCCAAAAGCAGCACTGGAGCTTGTAAAGGTTCTTACACAGATATCTCCATATGGTGTACATGTGGTTGGACATGTGTATGAGAAGAAGAAGAAGAAGAAGAAGAAAGAGAAAATGGCTTTGTCACAGTGGTATTTATTGCAAATACTGTGCCATACGGCACTGTGACCTTGCTGCCTTGTCTGGGCATGTGTGAGCACACAGACAAGAAGATATCCAAGTGATTCTCACTGACCCTGCTGGTTAAGAAGAGGTGGAACGGAATCATATTTTTATGCTTTAAGTTAGTGTTGCTTCCAAACTTTTGTTTGGTTTTGCAGGATTATTGGTTTTTAAAGCAAAATATAAATCTGGTCCAGAAACAGCCCATTCTTGGAACATTACTCGTTCCCCTTCCCTCCTACAGACATCTATCACTTTTGATGTATTCACCTCTAGAGTGAACTCTTGTTCCACTTAAAGAATATCCCTATACCACCTCCTACCACCTTGTACTAAGTATTTAGAGCAAGAAGTGAGTGTAGGTGGTAAAAGAACACTGCAAAACAGTGTCCTTTTGTAAGAAAAGGGAACACAAATCATTTTTTTAACCTCAGTTCTGTATAATGTTCAGACATCAGAGGCCACAATGGTCAATGGCTTTTGAATTCCATTAAATCTAATAGAAACCTGAAACTGACAACAAGGTATTATTATTATTATTATTATTACTATTATTTTATTATTGTTATTCAGCTAGATTACCTGTGCCAGCAGCAGATGTCTGAGGTTCTGACACTATTATATGAGCAATTACCTATTTGAGGGTCAAAAATAAAGGACAAAGAACTTCTTTTATAGTGCCAAGCTTCGAGCACTGACAGAAGATGTGAAAGTATTGTGCATGAATTTAGTGATGGGATTTTGTGAGTGTGAGAGAAGAGTGGGGAAAGAGGCACAGCATAAAGATCAAATGAGATTGAATTTCATTCCACAGAGAGAGACACAAAAGGATGAAAAGCTGACCTGTCTTTGTGGCCTTCTCACTTTGAGTCCAATATCAACTTCTAAAACAATTACACTACTGTGTCTGGTGACACAGCACAGTGAAGATTTAGCTGTATAGATTGTGTGTGTGTGTGCGTGTGTGTGTGTGTGTGTGTGTGTGTGTGCGTGTGTGCGTGTGTGCGGTGTTCACTATAGATGGTCAGGATATGGAAGGAAGGCATCATAATAAAAATGGAGATTTAATGAAAGTTAAGCTTCTTATTGATTCAGCTGACTGTGCAAATGTATGTTTCGTTGTGTGTGTGTCTGTGTTTGCTAGCTGTGGCTCATCTTTTACAGAGAAAACAACTTGGAACAAAATCAGATTATGAGATTATGGGATACGCACCCAGAATAAATGAATAAAACAAATAGTACATAGACAGAAATGAGCTGTGATCCATTCAGTGGTCACAGTGGATCTGCGGATTTGCTCTGAGGCTGCTTAGCTGGAAGCAGTATGGACAAAGACACTGAAGAATGATGATGTCTGCCAGCTGTGAAATTTGTTCCAGGAGGATATAAAAGGACTGAGGGTGAGTCTGAACATTTTCAGTGAAATTCAATGGGAACATCACCTGTCTGGCTTAAGCTCAAATGGATATGCAAGTGCGCTTCTTGAGCGTAAGCTGCTTAAGTGTATTTGCATTGCACACAATATGTTCCTTCTGACAGCGAGACAGGTGAGTGTGTACACATGTGGGCGTTTTTTCCCCTGCACATTCAAAAACAAGAAGTGGCTTAAACAGGAAACAACAAAACTTGGGGTTCTTGTTATAGAGAGATGCCTGGAACTGTCACAGTGGCAGTAAAAGTGACAGAATCCTCATTTCAATGTGTAACAATAATATTAGTCATGTACAACAGGAAAGAAATAGGTGTCTGATTGGAATTTCGATTAACCAGCTTAATGAATAATCGCCTATATATAAGCAATACAGTTAATTTCAATTAAATCTTGACTCAGATTATTGATGAAATGAAAATAACACTGCAAGGACCTCCTCAAAGCAATTGTTAAAAAATCCATGAATCCTGCTACCAGTTTTAGGTTAGCAGAACATTTTCTGAATATTATGGTTCGGGAACCTTAAGTTTTCTGAGTGTTCTGTGAACATCTGTACATAACAGTTCTAAAAGTTCCTACAGCGTTGCTGCACCATTGTTAGTTGCAGGAACACTGACACTAACATGTCCATGTGCAGTGTTTTTAAAACAGTGCAAAATGTTTTAAAATTATGATTATTTTTTATTTGTTTTATTACCCGGGAAGCTGGAACATTTTATGATCAGAAAACAAAATTATTTTGATATATTTGTGCTGAGATTGCACTGTAAAAAAAAATATTGTTCGGTATGATATTTGAGAAATAAAACGTAAATGTAGGGCAGAACAGTGGTGTACAGTTGCTGCCTCAATGGAGTTCTCCAATAACAGAAATACTTCGAAGGGTACAAGAGGACACAGACACACCCAAATGAAGGTAAAAAGAAGGCAAAAGCGTGACAGTAGATAATAGATAGACTGGCTACTCTAAATTGCCCCTGTGTGAGAATGAGTGTGTGAACGTGTGTGTGTGTGTGTGTGTGTGTGTGTGCACGGTGTCCTGCAATGGACTGGTGTATCACCCAACCTCATGCTCAGTTTTCTTGGGAGAGGCTTCAGATCCAAAGTTTATTGGTTACTAAAGATAAATGAACGAATGAGCTTAAACGTTTATATGTGTGACGCACACACATATGCAGTTCTTTTAGTCCTAGGCGTTCTAATACTTATTGTTTAAAGAGGTTTAAGTGCTTTAAGTACCAAAAACAATGCAAAAATCACAGTGTTCTTGTTCCAAAAGTTTGGCTATTTGAGCAGTAGGTAGTTTTAGAAACAAACAGTAAAACACACAAGCCTCTCACTACAGGTGAAACCAAATAAAAATGAAATAAAACTCTGTATCTAGATGTTGCTCATTTTTGTGTTTCATTTGTCACTATATCTCTGCATGTGTGTGACAAATAGAGGGGTGAGAGAGACAGGAGAGGGAAAGATAGTCTACATTCTGTCCAGCAAATAGATTTGTCAACGCAAAGATAAATATAGGTTTTTAGTAAGTACGAGAAGTCTCTCTCTCTCTCTCTCTCTCTCTCTCTCTCTCTCTCTGAGAGAGAAGGGCAAACAAGAGCATGTATACACAGAGGCTGCACCACTAGAGTTAGACAGAGGACGTCTCCTGTAAGTTTACAATGTGTTTCGATTGAAATAGTCGTTCCGGTGTCTCCAGAACAGTCTCGACGAAAGAGGATGTAGCAACCGGAAATAAAAGGGTTAACAGGCAGTGATTACTGGCTTCTTAAGTTGTGGCTGCTTAAACACTTCATAATCAATCAACTCAAATAGTACAACTGTAATAGACATTTCGTTTTACACACACACACACACACACACACACACACACGGTCAGAGAAATGAGGCGAGAGAAATTACAACCACACAATAGATCTGCTGCTTTACTCTGATAACAGGCGTAGGGCTTCTTTTGAAATAACTATCCTGGCTTTCAGTCTAAACATTAAGTAGAGGCTTTGATGTCTGAGGAACTTTAATAATCAGTAAATGTAATTTTTCATACAAAAGACAGTCATGTGGTGCCAGGCTTTGAACTGACACTTTACCTTTGCACTGCTATGTTATCTTTAAAAATAGCAAAGGCAACAAAAGAGGAGTGAGTGAGCATGCTCCAGCTGTCCCATCCACACAGATGGGAGCGTACCCCCCTCCTTCCTTTCCCCCGTCCTTATTTTCGTTCGCAAAAGAAACTTCAACGGGGTAGTTGAAAGACTTGTATTTCGTTAATCATCAGAATGTCATAAATTAGTGTGTGTGTGTGTGTGTGTGTGTGTGTGTGTGTGTGTGTGTGTGTGTGTGTGTGTGTGCATCCACGCATGTTAGCTTGCTTCAGAAATACCTCTGTCAGATCAAGGCAGTGGGATTTATATGAGCACATGGAGAGAGGTGGAGAGATGACTGAGATTATTCACACACACTAAATCCTCTGTCAAAACATATTTATCACCATTCATGCACACATGCACGCACACACACCCAAGATACAAACATTCTTAAACAGGCTACTACTACTACTACTAATAATAATAATAGCAATAATAATGAGTTATATTCTGTAACACCTACAGTATATCACACTCAAGGTTGCTTTATGGTGATTTAAAAAAGAGAAAAAAATATGTCATTCAGACATACTAATGTGTGTTTTGGTGTATTTTCTCAATTATTCAAATCACAGAAGACACTTAAAGTTCAGATTTGATTTTTGGCATGTTCCTTACAGAAAAGTTTCACACTGACAATTCACATTTTTTTAGAAACACATTTTCAGTGGGCTTTTCACATGTAGGTCATGGAGGTTTATTTTATATATATAATTTTCACAGGTATTATTTTAATGTTTCAGAGGTAGGGCATGTGGTTTCGAAATGAGATTATATTTCCACAGTTGTTTAACTTTTTATGTGTCGGACATTGGGCTTTATTATTATTTTTTTTTAATTTTTCCAAATGGGATTTGTTCACAGGAGTATTTCTTTGTCACATGGTGCTCACGTGTTACTGTGAGTTCACATTTCTGGACATAACATGGTGAAATGCACTTTCACCTGTTTGTCACATGTGAGCACATATTGTTCACATAATTAAATGTATGGGATTTTTCAGTGAGAGATGCAACAATTTGAGTAGAAAAGATTTTTATAGTCTGACAAAAAAAAACCTGCTCAAATCAAGCCACTTCAAGCTATGTTTGATGTCTCAAAATCTGTGACAATAATATGGATGAAAATCAGCAAGGAGCCGGGTCAGGAGAGGGCCTGGAGCAACAGTGAGGTGGCTTGTCGCATTTTTTAAATCAGATTTTGTCATTTGTAATTTGCAATGCAGAGACTTGGTGTGAAAATCAGATTTAAGAAATAAATCAGATCTGGCCTGCTGTGTGACCAAAGTTAGAGTGAGGTATATTTTGATAAGAAGCTCAACAGATCTGAATCCCAAAGGAATCAACTCTGTGTGTGATGATGGCAGCATGAAATTCTGATTGACCATGGAGATCTCATGACTCTCAATTGAAAGGAGACGACAGAGACAGAAAGGAAGAAAGAGAGGGGGATGGAAGGTTAGGTAAACACTACATGGAAAGGGTCATGCCCTGAGAGAGGACTGTCACTGAAGCACAACCAGGCAGCATTCCTGAAAACATACAGCCCAAATCCTCCCATTTGCTTTTCTGCCTCTCGCACATACCACATAATGTAAACCAGCACAAGTCCACATACAAAAGCAAACATCACACATATACACACACACATACTGTATGCCAGACACAGAAAAATACACACATACGTACACACAGACACACAATACACAGATTCACATAAACATATGCAAATATATGCACACACTTTCACACACACACACACACACACACACACACACACACACACACACACACACACACACACACACACACACACACACATACAGGCATATAGTGTTTATGAGGACAGCCTGACACCACTGTGGTTAAGAGGGACACCCCTTCACTAACACTCACACACACATATATTCATCAACCACTTTATTTACATCTGTACACCTGCTCACTCATGCAATAATCCTATCAGGCAATGACATGGCAGCAGTGCAATGTATAAAATCACGCAGCTACAAGTCAAGAGCTTCGGTTAGTGCTCACATCAAACTTCAGCACAGGGATTAAGTATGAACTCCAGCGACATTGACCGTGGCACGGTTGTTAATGCCAGACTGGCTGATCTTCTGATCCCCTCCTAAGATTTTCACATACAACATTCGAGTTTATACAGAATATTATGAAAAACAATCAGACGAAATAAACGTCCTGTGAGAAGGAGTTCTGTGGGAGGAAATGCCTTGTTGATGCGAGAAGTTAGAGGACTGTTTGAACTTGAATAACCACTCCTTACAACCATGGTGAACAGAAAAGCATCTCAGAATACACTGTGTATACACAGAAAATATGGAACATTTTGAGGTGGATAAACATCTACAACATCAGATGATCTTTAACCCAAGGTGAGGACAGTCGGTTCTTGTCCTTAGACTCAGATGTCACCCGTGTCTGAGTGGTTTGACCTATCCAGAAGATTGGATAAAAACCAGTTGACATTTTCCCAATCTTTGTATTTTTTTTTTCTTTCAAAACATTCTGGCCATTCTCCTCTGTCCTCTTTCATCAGCAAATTTCTGCTCACAGAACTGATACTCACTGAATGTTTTTTTGCTTTTCACACCATTCTGTGTAAACTCTAGAGAATGTAGCGTGTGAGAATCCGAGGAGATCAGCAGTGTCTGAAATACTCAGACCATCCCTTCTGGCACTAATAACCATGCCATGATCAAAGCCACTAAGATCACATTTTCTCCATTCTGATGTTTGATTAATTGAAACTCTTGATCTATGATTTTATGCATTGCTCTGCAGCCACGTGACTGGCTGATGGCATGAATGAACAGGTTTACAGCTGTTCCTAATAAATTGGTTGACGAATGTATATCCACACACTGGGACTAGTAGGGTCCCATTTTAATATCTCTTTTGTCCCCTATAGAGCTTTACTCGAACTGCAGGGTTTCAGGATAAATGTGAGTATAAAATATGAATTCTCATACCTTTATTCCAGAAATATTTCTCTCTGTAGTAGTGAAACAGCATTTGTTTTTTTGAAATAGAACATGTAGGAGAGAAAAAGCAATAAAACAAAAAAGCAATAAAGAAATAGAAAGGGCAAGAAAGTGAAAATAAAATGGGATAAAATTCCCCAGGTGACCGTGGGTACGCCTTGTTCCACATGCAGTGGCTGGAGTTTAGATGCAGCTCACGTGGCAAGAAGAAATGTCTTTATAGCCACCTTGCCTGTTTATGTCTTACAATCAGCTGATCCATGGAGATGCTCTCAACAGAGGTATTTAAATACAGAGGCAAATGAGAGAGAGAGAGAGAGAGAGAGAGAGAGAGAGAGAGAGAGAGAGAAGGCCTATTTCTGAACTGTGTTATTTCCATTGGTCCCTGGTTCAGTACCAATGTTCTGTTTCATTTTGGAACCTGTTTAGTATTGAACAATTGGCTGTGCTCTCTGGGTGGGAGGGATGGTATGCTCTCTCTTGTCAATCACAATAACATTCCACAAATGTGGATGTCTGTGAGCTCATTTATGCAGAAAAAGGCACATTCCACTTTCTTTCGAGTATGTGCAACAATTTGAAAAAAAAAAAAAGCGGTTGGCTAGCTTCATGTGTTTCAGGGAAGCACATGGTAGCCTTCACCATCCCTGCTTGGTAGCTGTTGTGTGATAGGGAAGAATGATGGGTAGGAATTGGCAAGTGGCCAAAACTGGGGATAAAATGGGGCAAAATTTAAGAAAAATGAAAAGGACCAGGTTAATTTCTTGGTTCTATATTTGAATCATTGGAAGCACCATCTGTATCTTGACCACCGCAGGGTTTAATTTATTTTAAAGAACAATCCAACTTCACTGCATTTATAACAGCAATATTTTTCCTATATGCATTTCTTCATGTGATATCAACAATGGGTTAAAATGGTTGATTAAATAGTAGATATACTGTATAGCAGATTTTTGTCTTGCTTTTATTCATAGTAATTCTGCTGCATTTAATAGAATAATGTCAATCAATTGTAGGTCTTGCAGAGGAGAGACACGTCCGATCGACACGGTAGTGAGATTGACCGGACGACCGTTTTTTTTCAGCTTTTTGAAATCTGTGATCACTGAAGCCACCCATTTCCTCTGTCTCTGTATTTCTGTGTGACTTTTGGAGTGTTTGTGTATATATAGCATTGGCAAAATCCAAAGCACAAAATCCTTCCTCACACTTCAGCAGCAATTATGTGCTATACAGAGCATTGTCTTCTTCACAAAGTAGACACCCACTATTGTACCATAATAGTTATGTCTCAGAACATGAGAAGACCTGAAAGAGAACTGTGATTCTGAGTGACTCATATCTCTAGCCTCCCAGCTGCCAACTCGCTGAAAAGATCCCGACAGGGGAAGATTTAAAGGCACGCCAACCTGTCTGCATGTTGTCTTGAATGGACGCACACATTAGCAAGCCCATGCAGGCCTAATCTTCACTGTCTGATTCCTTCTCCCATGCTGTTATCTTTCTCCCAAAGAATCATCTCTAAGCCAGACAAGAGGGATTAGTGCTTCCAGGCTGCTAACTACCAAATGCGTTTGAGTAGTTAAAGAGCTGTAACACTAAGCATGTAATCACCTTGCATGTGGCAGCACTGTCCTTGTCATCACAATGACTTGCCAAGTGTGCCATTTCCTTAGCTAGCAAATTCTGCGTTACGATATGAGCGGCCTGCGAAATAGCACAAATCGCAATTTACATACAAATGGCTGCATTACTTTGGCTCTGTGCAAACAAAATAATGTGCTTACTCAAAGATACAACTGGATACACACATGCTTCTGGAACATTAAATACCTGTAACGAAGAGCATAAAAGGTAGAAAATAGCCAGTTGTTATACGTGGATTTACCATTAGACACGCTTTATTTGAAATAGTGTGAACTTTGCAGATTTAATGCTGATGTCGACACATTTCTTTTTTTACTTATAACTATTATGGGTGCTGTATCTGATCCAGCATGTCCATGACCACTGAAGATGAATGGATAAATATTATGTGTGCAGATGGCTAAATGAAATACATGACATTTGAACAAGGACAGAAGTATTCTGTTCCACTTTAACAGATGATGACACTTAACTTCATGCTTGATTGCTATTTCATTTCAGTGCTGAATGACAGACTTAAAGGTTTACCTAAAGGTGAGAAGCTGGAATGGGTTGCAAATGGTAATGATAGTCATTTAAATTGTTCGTACCTGGCTCAGTTCCAAATAATAAAATCCACCGCAGGACATTTGTATAGCAATATTCATCTGCAGCCTTATTCAAGTTCTGAAACTTAGTTATAACACCATCTGAATTGGGCTTTATGTCTCAAAACTGTTTCTCTCCCCACTGCATTATTCTTAATAAGAAACTGTCCATTTCCATTGTGACAAGGCCTGTGCAAATAAGGAAGCTTTTAGTGCTGGAGATGATTCTTTGATGATTACGCAGATAGATCAGCAAACTTTGCCCCTTCAGGATCTACGCAAATTCACTGAGCATGTCAATCAACACAATATGTTTTCCAAGTGAATCACCGTTTACCCCTTTTTTTTAGACTTATAAACCATTCACTTTGGTAAAGGTTCGCTGTCGTAAGAGTACGCACCGAACGAGGAAGGGATAAATGAGGGAATATGTAAATACAGCAGATATTTTTATTGTATTTCTTTCTTTCTTTCTTTCTTTCTTGCTTACTTGCAAGCCCTCCAAGAAAAACAACAGATCATGTGTATATGAGTATTCAAGTTTGACACTGATAAAGAGAGAGTCACTATCTGTTTCTCCCTTGCCTATAGCGTCAATTTCAGTTTCACCTAAAGTGAGTCGGACAACTGTGTTCACACGGTGGCACTTATATACAGTATGTGGAGCTCTCCTCATCAGACTTCATCTGATGTAAGTGCTTTTTTTTCCTTTCTGATTACCAACTAAATCTCTACAGTTGTGCTTAAAACTTGTAGGGCCGTTCCACGTGACATTCCAAATGACTGTTTCAGCCTTCGCCCCAGAATTTGTTTATGAGAACACTGTGGGCAGAGAATTATTTTTTTTTAATTTGCCATAAAATAACACCCAAACCCACATGCAGTTTGGATGAGGCTGCTAGAAGATTTGGCTATCTACCTTACGTTAGTGTGGCATCTTGCCCGCTTGCCAAGTAGAGCCATCCAAGTGTAACTAAGTGTCTTTCTCGTCTCTGTTTGTAATGCAATCAAATCACTCATGCACGAAAAGTTTGCAGTCCAGCATACTCAAAGAATGCCAAATGTGCTCTTAAACTGGCAATCCCACCACCAAGTCATAATAGTAGCATTCTTTAAGAGCTAATTACCCTTTTCTCTCAAATTGCCCTTTTATATACCATGTGCCCTGCTGCAATGCTCACCAAAACAGAGCCGTTAATAAAAAGTTGTAGTTCTTTGTTAACACAGATTTTATTTGGTTTCTATATTAGTTCATGTTATGCTTAACACCATTTTAACTTGATTGAATTCCTTCACGGACTATTGCTTTTACTGCTTTTACTGCTATAAAACCTTTAAGAAGTACTGTATGTACATATTCATTAATAATAGATCAGAAGTGTATAAGATATGATGAAGTTATGTTTTTTTAAAATATTTCTTTAGAATGAATGAAAAAGCCAGATACATAGTTTACAGCTCACGGGAAAGCTTGAGTAAATAGCTGGGCCTCCGGCCTTCTGGGAATTTGCTGTCCTGAGGATAATGCATGCACACATCTTCTTCCTCTGGAATGTCTGCTATGTGTTTGTGAACCTCGTGCCGTGAGGAAAACAAAGACATGCCTGTGAATACCTTCAGACTGGGCAACATCCAGAATAACGATCTGGTAAATTTAGAGTACCTGTGCTATGGATATTTTTATTTTCCCTGCTCTAATACAGCTGATTAAACTAATCGGATAATTCAAAGACACTTCCTCAGTCTATGTGGGTGTGCTCGAAGAGTGCAGAGCAGTCCATGTGTACTGTAGGAGCAGCATTAGGAACCAGTTGCACAGGTCATCGAGGTTTCAGTTGGTCCACCGAAACAGCTGGTTCTAATTTAATTCAAAATGCTAAACTTTGTAAATCCAGGGTTCATTTTGCTGCAGATCTAAGACAATCTCTTAACAGTTTCTTGAGTTTTTTATGGTTGCAAGTGCAGCCCAATAAAGCAGGTCTTAGCTAAGTCTTAAAGGCCAGGTTTGCCCTGAGGCTGTCTTTAAGCAGAACCATTGCTGACAGGAAGAACGTACAGAGAGGCCACAAGGCCATGCCATTAAAACAATGTCCAGATGGGCTGCCCTGGCCTCTGTAGTGACCGGTGGGGGAGTGTGGTAAACAGGCTATGTCGCACAGCAGGGGGGATAGGGAAGTGGCTGTCTGAGGGACACTGGTTTTGTCTGTGGGACGTTTGTGTGGTTTTGTGGTGGGAGCCAAGCTGTAACAAAGCCCAGACGTGGATCAGAGGCACATGTGCGAACAAACCAGTAGTGGCTTTGATTTCAACCCCAGAGCTATTAAGGCCTACTTGAGGATTTCTTTTAAAAGGCTGACTAAAGAAAGAGGGAGGCAACATTCCTTTTCAACTTGGAACAACATGGTCCAGATGCTGGGTATAGTGCATGTGATTGTGTGTGTGTGTGTGTGTGTGTGTGTGCGTGTAACCCAGCTTTACATGGGTTCTGTAATCCCTATTGTCTGCAGACTCTTATAAAATCTAACTACAATGCGGCATTACGGGAAAAATCGCCAGCTACAAGAAAAAGCCCAGTACAATCTTAACCCTGATGCTCCACATCCTCACAGTCTAGACACAGTAACTGCTCTGCCCATATTGTCTCAAAAGAAGATATGACACTTCTTATCTATAGAACAGTCATGACTTTAGTTTTATAAGGTTCTATCTGAATGAAATGCCATTTTGACATATAGGGCATCAAAGGTTTGACTTTTCAGCTAGCATTGTAAATTTATATTTACAGCTCTACAAAGCTCACATTTTAAAGTTACTTCAAATTTACGTTACTGAAATTCCAAGACATTTTTAATACAAGTCGCATACATATATAAGATCAAATACTGTTTAGTTTTATAAGGTTCTACCTGGTGTTTTTTTTTTTTTTTTTTAATTTAGCAAGCCATTGTAAACCTATTAAGACTAGGACATTATGATCATATATGCTCTTCAATAAGGTTTATTTTTATCTAAAGTTGTTCCTAAACATTTTTACCTTGAAACTTTTATTGTAAAACATTGTTATTTTTCTTCTTCTTTCAGCTGCTCCCGTTGGGTAACCACAGGGGATCCTCCAATCTGGTTTATGAGCCACATATTTGATCTGACGCAGGTTTTATGCCAGATGCCCTTTCTGATGCAAGCCTTCCATTTTATCTGGGCTTGGGACTGAGAGTGCACTAACTTGTGCAACCCCAGTGGCTGGGTTTGCCATCCGACGTGGGGCTCAAACCCACAATCCTGAGATTAAGAATCTTAAAAAATCTTAATAAAACCTTATTAAACAATAATAAAATACATTAGAATACACAGCACTATCCTTCTGTGCAACCACACAAACACTTATTACAAGTCTGCTAGCTGACCTTCAGTTCCCAGTTGCATGGGAAAGTTTATTAAGCGCATTGAACGTAGTTAATGTCAGTGATATTTAATGCTAATGTTATCTGATGTTAGCAACAGTATTAGCTTTCTGCTGCACTGGAGACTTTGTGTGCCAGAATATGCCAGAACATTTCTACATTGTAAAACCAGAGATTGTAGGAGAGCTGCACTGTTTTGGACACTTACTTTTTTATTATTCTCATGAAGCATAGGCAGAGCATCTACAGCTAAAAGTTACTTTTTTCCCCACCAGTGGCACACACCAATGGCACACCTTACTGAGGCTTTTTCTGTCAGAAATCTAACATGGATATTGATTGGCCAAGGCTGCATATGTTCTGTTTAGCCTGTATTCATTCTAGGTGATGAGACTACTAACCAACCGTCTCTCTCGGTATAGGTCGGTCCAAAGAGACACTCAAACCTTTACCTTGAAATTAAAAAAAAAAATATTATGCCAAAAACATTGCAAAAATAAACAGAAAAAAACCCACCAAAGGACAATAAAATATCCACCATAATACTGGGGGTCTACTTTAGGACCACGGTTTACGATCGGTGACTTAAACTTCAAAGAAGAACACACCAATTAAAAATTGGAAACTGTTTACAGACATTGCATTCTTTACAAAAAAAAAAAAACCTCACAGGATGAACCGAAGAAAAAAGTCCCAAGGAAATCAACAAAGATGCAAGTGTGCTCATCGTAAGCTGAAACAGATGTAAGCATGGCCTGGAAAGCATTAACGTAGCTTTGATCATCTATCCCTCCTTTGGTTTTGAGGATCATCTCCCTATTTTCCCCTACTCACATCCCAGGACATCCAGAAGACCATGAGCTCCATCTAAGCAAAAAGTACAAATAAACTAGAGTCTAAATGGAGTATAATAGAACAAAATATGTGTATTGATTTGGGAACATCAAAACCTGAAATGTCCAAGAGAGCAAGAGCTCCTTCATTTGCCATCTGATGTGCTCGTTTAACACCACACACTCTGAGATGACGGCTAAGTTAACTGATATTTGTACATTTACAATGCTGACCTCAGCCTCCAGACCTAAAGTAAGAACTCAGTCTCCATAACACAGATAATAAAAGCAGCCCTGAAATAAAGGAGTATTGTGTATGGAGCATTGAAATACCACTGCACTGTGCATGTCCTGCCTCTAATGTGTGCTATTCAGAAAGGAGCCTTATTATGAAGTATGACAAGAAGTGACTTATTGAGAATATGAGTATGGCATTGCATTGTCACAATAGGTCCAGTGTACAAGGCTGAGAGAAAAGCCTTTCAGAACATCTCGTTCTTCTGCGTAGGGAAAGAAGAATCCAGACAAGTGCTGCAGTGTTCAACATAGTGAAACACTTTAGTTCCACTAGATTTAATGGCATGTAAAAATGACACAATTTTTAATATAAAAAAGAACTGGAATGTTATCACATACTGTGATTTAAATTAGTTAAATAGAAATCAGACTTCACAAAGCAAAATCCCACAACACACTTCCAATTCAACGCACATCCCACCACTTCATTAAGGCCATGAATGAAATTGTGAAGCTACAGAAGATAATCAAAGATGTCCTTTTATATGAATCCCTGACCTTTCAGCAGTGTCGATATTACCATTTCACCACACTCTGCAAGGAATTAAGCAATTTCACTAAATTACAGACATTGTCAGACTCGTGTTAATCCAGATGTAACCTTCTGTTTATCGAGTAAAATATTCTAATAAATAGAGATTCATCCGTCCAGTACTGAGGACTGCCATTGGGTCTGAAACTGCTTGGAATACTGGATCAGTATTAGATCTTATTTGATGTATATCACTTATTCTGATCCGAGCCACTAATGTATTTTACAATAATTTACTAGCCCAAGACAGACCTTCTATTAAACATAGGACAGAACATGTCAGAAAACTCCACCATCACATGACTGGTGTTTTGCAAAACTTGGTAACCAAAGCTTGCAGAAAGTTGCCTGGTTACTGATAGGATGTCAGGGCGGGATCAGGATTGGGGAGCTTTATTAACAATATTTTAAGGCTGTCCTTAATGGAAATAGTGGGATTAGTGCATCCCTACTGATAAAAGACAAAAATGGCAGAAGCAGCATACATCAGCACTTAGGCTTTTCTCCAGTGTGTTTACAATGAACTTGACTCATTATCATGACTTATTCTATCACAAGTAATATGCATTGTGTTTCCTGTGAAATTAAGACTTTTAAAAACTAAAAGTAATCGCATATACAAAACAAACGGTAGCCTATTTAGCCACGTTTAAAGGTCTGTCCCTACAGGAGGTAGCTAGTCCAGATATTCAGAAGTCACACTGAACACAGTTCACGGGTCGCGTGGTGTAATGGTCACCTTGGTAACTAGCAGTCCTTATCCATACTAATGTGATAGCAGGATCCACGCGAGAGAGAGGGAGAGAGAGAAAACCAGTAAGACAAAAACATTACAGTTTTTCGTGATTTTCTTTACAGTGCAAAATGTGCTCATGAATTCTGTCTATTCTGTCCTGCAGTATCCTGGCGTGCTCGTCGGACAGAAAGCCGAGCTCAGCCGCCAAAGGCTCGCTGTCCCGGTAGAGCTGGAGCAGGCGCACGCGCGTGTCTCTCCGCCGGTGCAGCTCCGCCACGCGCCGCGCTGTTTTCCTCCTGAACACGCACACCGAGCCGAGCACCGCGCTGTGATACTTCTCCCACATATCCAGCACACGGTAGCCGTGCACTAGTCCAGCCTCGTTGTCGATGAAGACCAAGCTGCCGCGAGGAGTTCTGAGCAGGTTGCTCGCGTCTCGCTCCATGGCTTTGGCGTCCCACTGCAGGCTAAACAGGTTGCTCACGAGCCGGTCGAAGTTGGCCGTGATGTAGTCGAACACGACCAGGTCGCTCCACTGCACCAGCTCGAGCAGCTCCGCTTTGCTTTTGGTTTGGAGCTCGGGCTGTAGCGGGCGCAGCCCGGGGCCGGAGCGGTGAAAAGGAGCAGGCACGCCTGCCGGACTCAGCTCGGCCACCCACTCGCTGAGGGACACCACGGCACTCGGCGTCCACTGTAGCGCCTCCATGCGCCGCCTCACGTGCGTCCACTGCTCGCCATCGAGGCGCAAAAGCGCGAGCGGCGGCACGTTGGTGATCCCGAGCAGAGTGGCTAGGTAGTAAGAAAGTGTTTCTCCTTGCACCTGCTCGGGATTGATGCCGTAACGTACACACGCGCGGGAGCCGTCCGAGAAAGTGGCCAGCTGGTTGGACGTCCTGCCGCAGCCCGGCTCTAGAGACACGACCCGGCCGCGGCGGACTCGCTCTCTCCACGCGCGAGCACCTTCCTCCACAAAGCCCACCGACACCCCATCCTCGAGATGGTGACTCCAGAAGATCCCGTCCTCTATAAACTGCTCGCTTTGGTTTTCTGCTGCGTGGGGCTCCCGCTCTGTCGACTCAAATCGATGTCGCTTATCTTTACTCTCTAATGAGACCGTTTCGCCATCGCTAGCGTTGAGAACTGATTGTAATTTGGAGCCAGTCGGAACGGCGAGTAAAGCTCGAAAAGTTCCCGAAAGGTCCGGAGATGGGTCGGGATAGGCGGGATGTCCGCTGTGATCGGGGACGCTCCTCGTGTTCCTCTCCAACCTCTTCTCCAAGCCGCTCCAGAAGTGCAGCACGCCTGCACAAGTGCAGAGCAGCAGCAGCGCCGCCAAGTTTGCCCACGCCGCCCTCATCTCGTCCGACAGCTAACTTACGGGTCCACCCGCCTCACAAACTACACACTCACTACATATCCTCCATTCACGACGCTGGAAGACACAAGTGTGCTGAGGAAGCGGGGCCGTTCACGCGGCATTTCTGTTGTGCTGCTAGAATTCGGTGCAGTTTCACTGCTCCTGTGTGCCACAGTGCTCATCTCCGTCCATTCTCAGATTTCCCATGAACAGAGCATAATCTCGTACAACTCAACCGCTCCTTCATCCGGTCTGTATCAGACGCTGATATGTGTGTGAGTGTGTGTGTGTGTGTGTGTGTATCTGGGTCGCAGATGTTCAGCGCGCTCTCTCGGTGTTCATGTACTCCTCCGCCTCCCTGCTAGTGAGCTTGACTCCAGGCTGCTTCGCTCGCAGAAAGAGGCTTGGTCACGTGACCGAGGGAACGCGCTGGTCGGCCAATCAGAGGGCGGCGCTGGATCGCACCGGCAGCAGAGCTCAGGGTGAGACTCACAGCGGAGACCGGAGAGCTGTGTGCACTCTAATTATTCCACACAACAGTGTTTCAGAGGAGTACACCAGCCAAGCAAGCGCACTAATCTGACACACCCAAGTTCTATGATAGTATAAAAATCCTGAAAAAAAGACTGGGAAGTTTATTTTCCCATTTAAATAAATAAGGCAGGATTTATATCTATGAAACTCTCCCATTTCACATGACGTCAATAAAATCTGAAACATAGTCCGGAGTATGTAAAAATGTCTATGTCACCAATGTGCATTTTATCCATATTTCCCCCCTATGGCACAGTCCAACATATTACAATTACGAGAAAAGTGCACACGTCAGTTTCACCCTGTCCCAAATGGCGCACTTGCGTTGGCACGAGCCTGCAAGCTCCTCGAGGCGGCACTGTGTCCTATTTCTAATTTTAAGATTCAAAAGTATGCTCATGAGCGCCCCCTATGCGTCCTTACTGCGCCCTTTGACTCGATGGCGGTCTGAGACCCAAAATCCTTTGCGGGTTGGGTGAGGACTAATCACAGCAGATGGATTTGTACAGACCATATATAAATTCGTAAAGACATACACTGTATACAATTTGCTGTCATCGAGCATAGAGACACTCAGAATAGAACAGAATAGAAAAGTTTTTTGAAATAGATTATAAAAACAATTTCCTACAGAAAGAATCTTTGGTCATGGCACCACAAACTATTTACGCATTTACAAAACGCTATAATTTATGCCAAGACAAACTGAAGCAGCAGCAGTAACTATAAACAAAGGAAACATTTACCCATTAAATAACTTTATTTCTTTAAATGTTAACGGAAGCACAAATCAGTCAGGTTTTGCACGCTGGTGATGAGTCGACTGAACTTGCTCTCTCAACTCATGTAACTGACAGCTGTGATGTGAACTGGAGAGCTGTATCGAACGCAGGACAGGCTAACATCTACTCAAAAAGTGGCTAGGTTTGTCGCTTTGCCTCTTTTTTGAAATGAATTCAGGGTCTAAAAAAATCAGCAGATCTATCAGCAAAGTCACTAAGTTGGCAACACTGTGCTGAACACAGCCGGAATGTAAAGTCCTGAGGATTGTGTTTATGTGTCACTTGTAGCCTACGCCATAGGCCCGCATCTTGATGACATCACCAAAGTGGAGACTTGGAGGAGAAGACCCTACCAAATGTTCTTTTAATTGTTCTTCAGGCTTTTAATACTATAACTTTTAACTTATGGACAGGGACTGTGCAATGGTCCAAGTCTCCTCTCATTAATGTTTATGTCCTGACGAATCTGCTGTTTTCCCTGTAATTGTGTAGCTCTGATAATGACTTTTTAAAATCAAACTCACAAATGATAGTCTTCAGAATGGCATGAGGGTAAACATGTCTGAAAGAGGTGTATTGAGAGTGATTCCAGCTTAGGCATCAGTAAGGCTAACTATCAGTGCAATAGATAGATAGATAGATAGATAGATAGATAGATAGAC
>CM074953.1:12253915-12268087 GCA_037577455.1 Pangasius macronema | reverse complement strand
AGTAGTGCAGATATGGAACACAGTTGTAGATTTAACCAGATTTACATCAGTATTTACATAAGTACACTTGTGAAAACTGGCAGTCAATAATTAATATGAAGAACCTTGAGACTGTAGAATATAATGACAGCTGTCTAAATGCTAGCTTTTTTGTGGTAGTGTAGTGCAATGTTCATCTTCCGAATCTTCTGTGAATTACGGTACTGATTTTTTAAAGTATTAGTGTAATACACTGACTGTATAATGCCATTTTGTATTGCTCGTCTGAGAATTACAAATGCTTTCTTTCTTTCTGTGTACAAACATGTCTACAGTTATAATGTAAGTTAATGTACAGGGACCCTAAGGTTTTAGTGAAATCTGCTCTCTGATGTGCCATTGGGTACGACTGAGACACAGCAGCATTACAAAGCATCAGTCTTAACGTTTCGTGCTTTGCTTTGCGATGTCAGTGATCATTAAGTTTAAGTTATAACAGCACACGCACCAGGGCATTCACACTATCAATTACACTTACACATTATGGCTTTTATGATGTATGTTTGGCTCTTGTTGTAGTTTTAGAGAGGAGTAAATGAGTCACTGATATTCAAGCTATAAGTGCTTTTTCTGACCATGATGCACATACTGTATCTGCCAGAATCTGATGGATCTGAGGGTCCGATGTTTAATATAGCAGGAGACCAATCCACTGGGAATATGCCGAACTGCTAAATATGATAAAGGGACCACAAAATGATAAAGGAAAAGAGATGGAGAGAAAAGACTTAAATATTTAGAAATGTTTGATATGTGTTATTAGTAACATTATGCCATTGCCTTGAATATTTGGAACAAAACAGAAGTGAAGTGGCCAGTCTGTAGAACAACCCATCAAAGATGCTTTCATTGCATGCACTCAAATTACATCCATACTACCTGCACCTCATTTTAATACAACCTGTTTGTTTTGACCTTTATTATGGCCACTTGTTGTAGGGTGTGTTGCTGTACATATTGATCAGTTAGCCACATGACCATGATACATACATGTAGACTATATCTGTGCTAGAAACTCAATAACTTACCTAAATCCCCTGGAAGTCTTGCTTCTCTGACAAGTCCTTTCAAGCCTCTTCTATATTTTTTTGTTCTGTGCTTTTAACTCTACCAATACTTGGTTTCAGTCGTTTCAGAGCTAGAAAAGAGTGAGTGGCACAAAACCTCTTTTCCCACAGGATATAATGGACTCTTCACCAACATGGGACTTTGTAGGGGATGTACAGAGTTATCCTTCCAGGCATGTGCACGCGCAGTCCATAAAAATGACTGACATGAGGAATTCAGGCAGGTAATAATTACATTAACCTAATCTCACAAAGACGTTACCCAGATTGCAAGCCAATGTTGGCCCAATGTCCTCCATTCTGTTGTGCAACGTTGGGCTAATCATTTAATTACAGGCCAACAAACTTTCAGCCTCCTTTAAATCAACTCTACCAGCAGTTAAAATCGAAAGAATTTTACTGATGTAATGCTGTCCATGGGGCCAACATTTGTGCAATGATTTAATTACAGGGGTCAACCCATTTTCAGCTACCTTTCCAACATGGGCCTACAGTTAAAGTTCTATTTATAATTAAATTTTTTAGATAAAAGCTGTTATTGTCAGATTATATATAAAATATCTCAGAGGATTGTGGTAAAGGGCCTTTTATTTGACTATTCATACCATGGAATACTTACCATTGATACAAAACAGCCTCCGGCTGTGGTAGTGCATGTGTTTTTCTCCACCAATATCAATGCTATAATGAATTAATTCTGAATGTGTAGTGGAATCTCCTGAGCAATTTGGGGTGAATACAAAGAGAAATGTTACAGCTGTGGAAACCTTTGGTGAGTTACACTAACCTTTGACAGCATTTGCAAGGTATAACCAGTAATTTTTATTTAAGGATATATTTTAAATACTCAGTGCAGTGAGTGAGAAGAGTTCTGTCATTACCTTTGTCAGCAAGGCCTAATGTTTCATTCCACTCATTTAAACACTATTAGAACATGTTAGAGCTTGCCTCATCTGATTTCCAGCTTAAAATGTGAATCATTCCTATGTAGGACAATGAAACCATAAATAATGTCTCATGTTTGATATACAGTAAGGGGAATGCCAGAGAAATCTGAGTCTCATTCTCAGTGGAGCTTCATTTCAGCTGCATTAGAATTTAATAATGTATTTTAATTTTATATAAATGTAGGTACTGTAGAAACCATGACCAGAAATGATAATAAGAAAGCACGTGCTTCCATGTATGTATTTCCATATAGTGCCTCATTTAGTGAGTTTTTGTTTGAAACTCATACCAAATCAAAAAGGCTGTGCAATAGAAGATAAGCTTGCTAAATGTAGAAGCTACAGAGTGTGTTAATACAATTAAAATTATTTGTCACTGTCATTAAAGATATATGGTAATGTGTTACATTTCTTCAACATGGCCCTACAGACAAGTAGCAGATATAGACCTGCCTTTCCTCTACAGCCCAGCTGAAAATACAAACCACAGTGACTTCTAAGGAACGAAGAAAAGTGGGCTTGCATGGTTCGACGTATTAGATACGTTCGTCAAATCAAATTAATCCATTATAGCATGGGCTGGTTACAAAATCATGATTCTATTCTTAAACAGAAAGCAGATACATAGCCTAATTCCATTTTTAATTTTCTTCAGAGGAACGAGCATATAGTGGACTCCAGGATAAAATGCCCAATTACCAGACAAAATATGAAAGGCATGTGATGGACACATAGCCAGAAGTGTCTGCAGTCAGGCACTCAAACTGCAGATGGCCATGAGGTATTAATATTCCAGACCTCATTCACTTGACCCTCATGGCACATGAAGGGGAAAATCTTAAAAATGGATGGTAGAACAGTCAAACACTGGAGCGCTCATATACATTATAAATCATAGATCATTCTTCTTTAAATGAATATAGGTAAACATTTTTTATTGCATCCAGCAGTTCCAAAACTAATGATCAAAGAAGAGTAGCTATGCTTTCATGCTTTCATACTAAAAGTTGTATATTATCTGGGAATTAAATCAGAGTTAAAGTGATCAAGTTAGACAGGGAATAGTAGTGGCCAGAGAGCCATTAGAGCACAGTCTATGGTATGCTCAAACACAAATGCACCCATCCTCACATATCAAGCATATCCATTTCCAACATGTGTCATCTGGACGGGAGTCCCCGCCACATTCCTCACTCGTTTTCACCATAAACATGTCCCACTCTTTCCCCCAAGAGGCCTGTAAGAATGGCTGCCTGACCACTCTTCCCCCTCTTTATGTCTCACTCTAAAGAAATTAATCTAAATGCATTTTAGAGCAACTTTTCCCTGTGACCTAATTATAACCTGTTTACTGGTTACTGTCTTGAACGTGCAGTTTTAAAGAGGAATTTCATGAAAACATAACAATATAAGCACATGCATTATCTATTATTTTAACAATTCATGTTTAAACAAAAGTAATGTTCCACTGTTAGTGTATTTTATTTGTTTATTTAAAGTTGTGGTTTGGATAGATGTGAGAAAAAACCTATGAGTCTACATGAACTGGAGTCTACATGGTACTTGATTCACATGCTGGTCACATGCAGAACTGCTGTATATGTGGCTATGGGTTTTGAAATGGATGATTATTTATTGATTAATTAATTAATTTATTTATACCATTTTACAGTTCTCTATAGATTTACTTTGCTTTGATTAATGTTGCCATTTCATGTCACACAAAACGTCTTCAAGCACTTTTGACATCAACTGAAGTCCTTCCATACTGTGCAGGACAGGCTACCCAATTCAAATTGTCTGTGACTGTCATTCATTCAGCGAGCATTGAGCTTCATTTATGTGCTTTCTCTTTTGGTCAGAGGTGCAGTCAAAGAAATAGATCTTATACGAAAACATTAAAAACTTCAAAACTTCAAAAGAAGGACAGCAGTCACTGTCCTATTCTAGATTTGGGAGGGCTAAACTGGATGCTAAAGACCCTACCTTTCCATATGCTATGGTTTTCAGGACAGATTGGTTTACATTTCCTCAGAAGACAGATGCTTTCTAAAGTTTACTTTCCAGAACAGACGTTCCAATTCAACCCATGTTCTACCCTTTAACTTCGCTCTAGTGCCACACGTTTTCAAAATATATACAAGTAGCCTTGTCTCTGCTGATGGCCAGAGGCATCATGATATTGCTGTACTTGAATGACTATGACAACAAACAGGCCATTCGAGACATGTCCAACCTCATTGCACACATTGTGATGCTCAGAAATGAGCTCTTTGTTACTAGAAGAGGCCACACAATTCATTGGCATAAAAGTAGTGTCTTTGAAAATGATATCCACCCTGTCATCCCAATTTGTGCCAAATGTTATTATGCTTGCCAATTAGATTCAGCCAGGATGTTATGTGCAGTACAGGCTCCTGTTGGAGATGCTAGAATTGATAATGGCAGCCACAGTGGTAATCCAGCTGTTGCAATGCAGTTGCAATGAGTGGGTGATAGGCTCTTGCTTGCTGAAGGCTTTTCTAACAAAAGGGGTCTGCTTGGGAGCAGTGCTCCATTGGAGAAATGCTTCCCTTACAGGCTGGGGAGAAGTATACAGCCAGAGGAGTGCAGGGGCAAGTGGCCTACTGAGGTAAAATTAGAACACATCAATCAGCTACATTTACATCATTTGGCAGATGCCCTTGTCCAGAGCAACATACATTTATCTCCTTTCATTCAACTGAGCAGCTGAGGGTTAACGGCCCAGCAGTAGAAGCTCGGCAGTGCTGGGATTTGAACTCATGACCTTCTGACTGGTAGTCCAACACTAACCACTGAGCTACCACTGCCCTACAGAAGTGAAAATCAATCCACCTGACCCCTTAAGTTCTTTTACCAGTTCTGAGACTTCACAATTTGTTGTACAGAAAACATTGTGGTGCTCAGCTACATTAACCTTAAGGGTTGCATGAGAGTGAGTAGCTCTGATAGAATCTCCTCAGGTGGGCCTAACCACTTTTAGTCTCATTAAAGACAACACATTTGCTGGACCTATAAAACACTGCCCCTGTGGGATATGCTGCACTGGCCCATGACTGGCCTCACTAACTGTTATAAGCTTTACTTCCTCTACTGCTGATTCTTCCCACATTGCACAGAATGTAGTAACAAGGACACAAGAAGTCCAGCTCATGGCCTCTAGATGGCCGGCAAGAACTCAGTTTTGCTGATGGTTGGAATGCCCTGGAGGCTTCATCCCTAATAAGATTTGCTGTCCCAAATAGATGGAGAGGTTTGGCACATTTACATGAAACACCAACTCAAGACTGCAACTCAGCAATCCAGGAATGTGCCTGTTATCTTAGCACACCACAGCAACCTGGAAGGCATCTCTGTCTAGCTCCTTCATCCACCACTTTCCAGTCTGGCATGGAATCTCTTACTTGAGCTGGAGGCTCTTAAGACCCTTCCTATGACCAAGATGCAAACAGAAATGGGTGTATCTGAAAACTGCCTTTCTGCTAGCAATTGGCATGCATTAGTGGTTGAATTTGGGATTTCAGCCCAATATCACATAATCAACTGACTTTGCAGTGTTCCATGAAAACCACCTTGATGTGCAACTCTATGAGGAGTGTCCCTTCTTCATGAACATTATATAGAGACATGCTGCTGACCTGGGGAGGGTTCAGACAGAAGATTCCAGGGAAAAATGACTGCATGTCATCTGAATTTATTGAAAATACTGTGCAAAATGTAACTTTATGACTTTGTTTGAAGTAATGTTACTTTCACTACAGCACTCCACTGCCTCGCATTTAAACATTTTGAGTAAACTCGATGACTCGAGAGACATGACATAGGATGTGCTATACAGAAAACAGCCAAAAACTTCTGTTTTGTTACATTTTGTCAAAGGCACTAACACTATAGACTGCACAAGGTTGACATAATTAAAGTTATAATTAAAGGACTGTATTTGAGCTGTGAACGTGACATACACGTCTCTGTCTTCTATCTATATCAAATAAATCTAATAAAAGTAGATACTGGGATTTCAGTATAATTTCTATATATGATTTGTAAACAAATTGTTATTAAAATTGACCCAAACTAAATACTCTAAATGAGTCAAAATTAATTCATAAAAAACTTTGAGTTCTGGGGTACTTTAACTTTTTCAAGAATTCTAACGAGCGAGAGTGATTTTGTTAAAATGAAGCCGTAAATAAGTGCAATCTATTAACTTTAACAATGCAAATTCTTAAGAATTTGCAAGCATATGATTGTTTTCACCATAACAACAGAGCAATGGCTGCAGTTTAGATATTCTGTCTGGGACTGTGTATTATGATCCCTCCATATGCAGAATGTTGTGGCTCGACCTCTGCCTTGTGTCTGTCACTATACACCGGTGCTGATATCTCCTGTGGCTGCTAAATCCACAGCTGGTCTGCTCACATTCTCCCTGGTGTCTGGGCCATATCAAGAAACCAATCAACAGAAGAAACCCAAGCCAAATACTTCACTGGCTGTAAATTATGTGCACACATACAGGCTGACACACACACACACACACACACACACACACACACACACACACACACACACACACACACACACACAGAGTTTCACACCCTCACACACAGTACTTTACTACTAATGTTAGCCTTCACTTCCCCCCTTGCGTGCAGGTTGAATAATGGATGATCAGTCCTAACATTATCGCTGAAAGCCACAATCATTTCATTTCTGCCGAACATAACTCATTGACTCAGAGACATTCATTTTCTACTTGTCCTTGCTTGAAAGCTTGTGTGTATGTGTGTGTGCATTTTAATTTGTCTAAGAGATTACAGAAATTAAAGGAATTAGCACCATAAAAAAACTAGAATAAAAAAATTGGTGATATTCTGAACTGCATCTGAGGACGTGAATGAATGAGATGGTGAATTATGATGGGAGTAGTATATCAGAAAGGGCAATCTTTGAATCTGGAGCCTATCTTTGGAACAATGGATACGAGGCAGTATGAGGTAGTATAGCTGGATGGACGGGACACACATTCAAACATGGGGGCAATTTAGAGGTCCCAAAACACCTACCAGCATGTCTTTGGGAGAAACCCACCGAGGACAAGATTGACGTGGGGACCGTGGAGCTGTGAGGCTACAACGCTACTCCCTGAGCCATTGTGCACCCCACCTTTGAAATCTGGGCAAGTAATAAATAAATTGTGTTTAAAGATTTTCAGGGAAACACCCTTTTCCTAGCTAAATATGGTGAAAGATGGATCTCTATTCATTTCTGATTCAATGAACATGTCAGGTTAAGAATCAAAGGCCCAAACTCTTTAAATGCAGAGATACCCTGATGCTGCATTTAATGAAAGCAGATAAGTCTTTGTGTGAACTGTTGAATATAGCAGCACACAGGTTCACTTCATAAGCCTCAAGAGCCCAAAGGCTAAAGCTGTAGCCTCTGCAGGCTGTTCTTTCACTACAGGGATCCTCTGTACAAAAGTTCATATGGGGTCCTCTGCACCAAAACCCTGCTATTTTCAATAATTAATGCACCTTTATTAGCTTGCCTCTGCCAGTTTTTCAGAGGCATTTGGTATTCTCTGATAAGGCAGCCCATGGATGTCTGCAATTATTAATACCACTCAAGCTTGGTCTATAGGCACTTCTCACTCACCTTCCATCTGCACAACAGTAGTGCAGACTGGAAAACATTAGAGGTGAAAGTTTCTTTGCACTTATCTTCATCTGCAGCACTCAATGTCACTTTCAGTAGTGCTGAATATCAGCATTATGCAAATATACTTACTAATCAATTCTGATAGTGAGACAAGACCGTAAATATACTGCCATATAACCTCATTAGGACAACAAGCCTCCAATCTTTCAGATCACTAGCTGTACAGCAGTACCATATAATCCTCCATTAAACAATTTAGGAGGCCAATTCTCCCTCACTAACTGGCTTACTGCCTTCAGTTGGCTTAAGTATTATATAATGGGACATCTTCAAATCAGCTAACAATGAGCTTAACTGTGCTAGCAAGTTTTGCAAGTCAGGGCTGATTTCAATTTATTTTTTTGTGATGAAATGCATGTGACACAGCTGACCCAAGGAAAGGAGGTATTTGGGTCACACAGCCCATTAGGATTAGTGATTGTGCTCTCTGTGTTTGCTCTTAAGATTTAATTAGTGAATGGGGAGATGAAAGTAGAGCTCTGAGGCTACTAAGCTGCCCATGCTCAGCACCTCACATCACATAGGCAGGACTGTCATACAGCAGGACCCTTCAAAGCCAGTTAACTGATTAACAAAGCTACGACCCAAGCAAAAAAGATGAGTCCAGCTGCAAACAGCTCCTTCCTCTAATATCTCTCATATAAAACCTGTACTCAGCTTGGTGTTGAGGGAGTAAAAATGATCCTTTTCTATCAGTGTTCTGATCCACTGCATCAGTAATCCGATTCACACACCATGAAAACTCAAACGCTGTGCAAGACAATGCTCAGAGCTATTATATAAAACAATATAAGCCCACATGTGTAAGAGTATCTAGCTCTCAGTGCAGTGTAGAATGGCTAAGACTCTTAAAGGAGCTCTGAAGTAGCCATTGTTCTGGTCTTTTCCAGCCAGGACAAGCTAGAATTTAGCTGAAAAATAACTGAGCATGATAATACTGTCCCAGTGAAATATGATTATATGGTGTTTCTTGGAAATTGCGAGCCATGGTGCTCACTCAATGTTAAATATAACTCAGAATATGCATAATATCACTCTTCTTTGTTAGCGAGTCTATGAATAGGTTCACTTTAATATGCGCTTTATATAAAAATCTGCTTTGTAGGTGCTGTATAGGCATAGCCTAAGGAGAAACAAATGTACAATATGGTGTAAATAGAGGTTCTATCAGTTATAAGAGATCTTATACTGCCTTTGAAAATCAAACATATTCAGTGCACATTTGGTTATAGTTGCGTTTTGGGTGTCAAGCAAAGTACACAAGTATGAACCATGCCATATGTTCACACAGTTTAAACATAGCTGCTCCTTACAATTCATACAATGTATTTCTTTTCTAACCTGGCTGGTTCTTACATCTTTTCTGGACACATGAGCACTATGGTGTGTGTCCTCACATGCTCACATGCACATTATCCTGTAAGCAAGAGCATTTGCCTGCAACAGGGACAAAAGGCATCACAAAGCCACCTTCACCACTGAATTATTTAGCAAGGCTGGGAAGTGGAAATACACTCAAACTATCTAATGAGTTACAGAGCGTGC
This sequence comes from Pangasius macronema, assembly GCA_037577455.1. Classification (NCBI taxonomy): domain Eukaryota; kingdom Metazoa; phylum Chordata; class Actinopteri; order Siluriformes; family Pangasiidae; genus Pangasius; species Pangasius macronema. The sequence goes on along the minus strand of CM074953.1, from coordinate 12,258,747 downwards.
TAGGACACACGCTCAGGCTTCAGTGTTTAATACTATAATAAATGATTAGGTGACATAAGCCGCCCCATATAAAGGATGTATAAAGACAGAGTACAAATTTATTTTCCTTTAGCATTTATTCGGCAAGCAGTTATAGCTAAATAGAAGAGAAATACTCTGATTTGCAGAGATGGATTTGCTTCACCAGATTCACACCCACTCCAAGTAAAGCAATGGAGTGGCTCTAAAATGTATCAGTGAGGTTATTGCTCCCTCTAGTGGCTAATAAGTAACAACAGATTAATCATCCCTTGAGCCTTTGTCTAAATAAGATATTAAAGCTGAAGACTGATTAGAGCCATTTAATGAATAATAAGGACCTAAATAACGAAGAATCCAGACGGGCGAGTAATTATTCTCCACAGTTTAGTTATGCATGTAGATGTAGGGTTTTTTGTATGCCATTTGCATACACTTGTATTATTACATTGATGATAGCGGAAATTAATTTTTTGGGTCAATTTTTTGGCATTTGAAGATAACTATTTATTATTAGTAATGGACATGGACCTTAGATTGTAACTCACTCACTCACATTTAGCAATCTGAAGAGCATCCACGTGAGGGAGCTATTAACACTCAAGTCACATTATTGTGTTTCTAAGCAATACATCTGGAGTAAGTCCTCCTCAAGTAGCAGCTCACAAATGCATGAATGTTCAGTTCAACCAACCTAATATTCAGCCTGAACCTTATGCTGACATGTTTCACATAAATGACACTGAGGGTCCTTGTTTGCGCTGTACATTCAGAGAAATCTGTGCATAAGATACATTTCAATATGGTTAAATATACATAATACTATACAAAATAATATTGAATTTATGTGTTAGATTTAGCACTCACCATCTTTCAAAGATGCCATCAGTATTAGGTTTACTTTTTGGGGTACATCAAATTATTTGCAGTTAGCAAATGTGTTAAGGCAGTTTGGAAGAAAAACACACAGAATGGTATGAACGTGTAGCTGATTTCTTTGTAGCCCAGAGAGTAGATTCATGCAGCCTATCAGTGGCAGTCATGTCAGGTGATTACACAGAGTAATTTGATTTTCATTCGGGATGATATTTTTAAATTATATAAAAAGACAGATGACAGAACTGTAAGCTTAGTGTTTGAATGAAATCATTACAACTTGTCTGTTTACCATGCTTGGTACTCAGAGGAAATACGGCATTAATCAAGTAGGACATTACATAAATAAACAATTCAATTAGCAATAATGAATGCAGTTGCCTATCTGTCTTTAAGTGTGTGTGATATAATTTGCCTCCCAATAAATTGTCTTGTGATATAATGTATTGCTCAACCCTAATAGTTTCACTGTCGAGCTGTTGATAGATAATCGATTTTAGCCCTGTAGTATAATATCATGAGCCATCATGAACCATCAGCGTTCACAGCACTATGCTCTTGTTTGGGATATGCCGTTGCAGTAATTAGATTGACTGGAACACATTTACAGACTTTGTAGCCTAAGTGGTATGATTTTATTTTGGTGCTGAAATGAGACTACATCTGCTTGGGCATTAAGCCATGTACTTCAACAGAAAGAAGCAAAAGATCTCGATGTGAAAAAGATTAGAAACACCAAATAATAGAATTAACCACCTGTAGGGTCAGGACAACCATTAGATTAAAGAAATACGTGCACAGTATGTTGATCAAGCAACGCCCACCTTAATTTCAGGTTCTTGTTGCCCTTTTGTTGTACTGACCTTTTGTAAGTGCATATGAAGGTTGATCCTTTCTCGGCAATGTCCTAAAGACATTTTGTTGATGACCTTTTGTAAATTAATTAAATATACAGTATATTGGTGTAACAATACCTGTCAATAATGTACCAGGATTTTAGGGTCATTTTAGTGAGAAAAACATCATATATCCATGCTCAAACCTGTTAGACTTCAAAGGAAAATCACATCACTCCATAAGAAAGCTATAAAAATGACGTTTCCTTTGTCTGTGTCTTTTAAATTGGCCTTTTATTCTCACCACCCACACAAATATTCACAAAAAGAGACAGACAAGAATGCAAGCACCCACGTGTATACACACACACTGTGTTTCTGAATTCCCACATAACAGTGCCTTTCACACATGCAATTTTATGTGGGAATTCAACATTACATACATGGAAAAGGATTATGTGTAAACGCAAGCCAGAGTTGAAGTCCTGGGACGACTGATGCAGCAAATGACTGGGACAAGTCCTAGCACAGTTCCAGGAAAATTATCAGGAAGGCTGATGTGTGAGTAGGATGTTTTGATGATTATTTATCCTACAATGCATTAGCAACCTTTGAGGCAGCTGATTTAAAACACTATTTAAGTTTACCACACAATGAACAAAACTTGCAGGATGTGTTAATAATGATCAGTTCACCAGCAGACTTTGAAAACATGGCAGAAGTCATCAAATAAGCTCAAGTTTAAACTTCTTTCATTGACTTGTTGGTCTGTTTTCACTTTGGTTAACGCTCTCCTACGTTACCCACAATTCTGTTTGACTTATACCAGCACCAGTGAGAATTAATGCTGTGCATGAATTGCTCCATAAGTGAAAATTTGCAGGTTGGATTGACATTATTTTCGACCTTGGCAAATTCGACAGATGAAGTGGACAAAACATGCACACCTCCATATTTGACTTTTGTTAGCTAACTGTAATGAGTACTGTGAGTGATGTATATTTTCTTCCTCAGCCAGCGAGCTGTATAATCAATATTTTAGATTTAGCAAGTGAATATGTCTGTATGTTGATTGATCTAAAGCAATACTTGTATACAGCAGCATAACATAAGAAATGCTGCTTTGTTTACTTCTGATGGTGTGCACAGCCATGCTGATTTCATGTCACTCTGTAAATGGGGAAGGAACTGGTAGCTGAGAAGACTACCCCAAGGTAACAGGTAGGAATCTGAAGTTGAGGAGGTGCTTTCTTTGGTTTTTCTTGGCTGGAGATTGGGAATTACAAACCGCAAGTGCCGCATAACCCTCACTTCATCTCTACCTAAAGAAAGCAATGCATCAGTGCTTTCGTCCTTTAATCTGTCCAGCTCTCTCACTTCCTCATCTGTATACAAAGATAAAGTTCCAAACTTTCATGCAAATACACCGTCAATAGCATCTCAACTATACTAGCCGAGTCTCTGCTTTAACCCTATGTCTTATATCTGCACTGCAGTCTGGCACATTTCTGAAAAATGGTGAATGAGAAAATGGCATCCTATTATTATATGCCATTGAACTGCACTAGCAATGGTCTCTTGTGATGCCAATGTGGCAAACAATTGTTACCTTCTCATGGGATTAATGAAAATACAGCACCAGCTAACAACTTAGCTAAAATAACTAAGCACATCACATGTATATTTTCATGTAAACATATTTAGATGATTCCTACATCCTTTAAAAATACCATTATAGAAAGTTATCCTGGACTCTTTTTCCTGTTGTACACTTGTGAATTATATCTGTCGCTTGTTTTCCTGGGCCTCCTGCTTATCAAAAGCCAACATGTATGGTATGTTGTCTTTGGATTGTGATAAAGAATCTGTTTGCATTGGACGCAGATAAACACTGCTGCACATCAGTCCTCACAAACCTGTCAAGTCTGTCTTGCACACAGAAAAAAATAATCCTTTGTTATATAGACATAATTACATAGAAGCTTGCCATTCAGACTGTTCTTTTGGGTATATAGTATGAAGAATAAAAGGGATTAAATATGGAAACTTAGCTGCCATGGAGAACCAAAACAAACTGTAAGTGTGATGTGTTTGTTCCACTTGCCTCTGGCCAATCTCACGTGTTCACACGAAAACAGGACCAGGGTTACACACCCACCCATACACACACACACACACACACACACACACACACACACACACACACACACACACACACACACACACACACACACAAAATTAGCTTTAAAAAAACAGTATTGTAGGTTTGGCTAGTTGTTTATTGGTAAACAGTACAGATTTAGAAGTATTGCTATGGCATTTGTATGGTTTGGGTGTTTTATTTATTATGTGTTCTGTGTATTGTCATAGTTATTAATATGCTTGGTGGCTTTCTTTTTTTTTCTGTTTATCCATTTTTTCAGTTTCAATTTAAGTGATTTATCCCAGCTCTAATTTTATATGTAGCTAACAGAAGCAGATTCTGACAAAAAAAAACACAACTAGTTTGAATGAGTTAGTTATGGGTATGTTTGAGATAAGACAATTCTTGCACTATAACAATATCAACTATAACTGTTTAGTAAACTGAACAAAGATAACACATGGGGTTGTGAAAGATGAGAAAAAAATACTTTACTTTAAATACTTTAAATACTACAAACAATACTTTAATAGTAGTTGTACTACTAGTACCAATAGTAATGGCACCAAAAATGTCCTGATACAACTTAGTACAGTGGGATATGGTCCAATTACTTGTAACTTTGAGGATATAGATAATGTACAGTTATTATGGTATTACAGTGTTATTGTGCACATTGTGCACTCAAATCACATCATCAAGTTCGCACATGACACGACTGTGGTGGGTCTCATCAGCGAGAATGAGTCAGCATACAGAGAGGAGGTGCAGTGGCTAACAGACTGGTGCAGAGCCAACAAAACTCTGGACAAAACTAAAGAGATGGTTGTTGACTTCAGAAGAGCGCAGAGTGACCACTCTCCCCTGAACATTGGCGGCTCCTCTGTGGAGATCGTCAAGAGCACCAAGTTTCTTGGTGTTCACCTGGCGGAGAACCTCACCTGGTCGCTCAACACCAG